>QNTS01000225.1:967384-1009862 GCA_003317085.1 Hucho hucho
TGACCAAATACTTATTTTCCACCATAATTTGCAAATAAATTCATTAAAAATCCTACAATGTGATTTTCTGGATTTTTTTTCTTCATTTTGTCTGTCATAGTTGAAGTGTACCTATGATGAAAATTACAGGCCTCTCTCATCTTTTTAAGTGAGAGAACTTGCACAATTGGTGGCTGACTAAATACTTTTTTGCCCCACTGTACAGTGTGAGCACAGTATGACCATATGCTTGTATTCACATAGAGTACCAGTCAAAAGTTTGGACACACTTACTCATACCAGGGATTTTCTTTATTTTTACTATTTTTACATTGTAAAATAATAGTGAAGACATCAAAACTATGAAATAACACATTCGGAATCATGTAGTAACCAAAAAGGTGTTAAACAGATAAAAAAATGTTTTTTCATTACTTCTTCAAAGTAGCCATCCTTTGCTTTGATGACAGCTTTGCACACTCTTGGCATTCTCTCAACCAGCTTCATGAGGTAGTCACTTGAAATGCATTTCAATTAACAGGTGTGCCTTGTTAATTTGTGGAATTTCCTTCTTAATCAGCTGTGTTGTGACAAGGTAGGGGTGATATACAGAAGATAGCTCTATTTGGTAAAAGACCAAGTACATATTATGGCAAGAACAGCTCAAATAAGCAAACTACAACAGTAGGATACACAAGTAGTCACTATAACTGTAGCAGCAAAACCCTGTGGTAGTGTCCACCCTGAAATTGGAAGGGTGGGGGTTCGATCCCTGGTTGAATTTGACTGATGCCTCTCTGCTTGGCACGTAGCATCAAGAAGATAGATTGGGGAGAGGCCTTACGAGAGACTAGTGTCCTGTCCAAGAGGTGTACTTGTACATCAAGCTCACACTACAGAATCAGGAGATGTGCTCCTGCCCCTACGGCCGGTCTGGACCTAATTTCCTGCAATTTTGCACAGTTCATTTTGTCATGCTGCAGTAGTGGAGCGGGTCGAAAGTTTCAAGTTCCTTGAAATCACCAACAAACTATCATGGTCCAAACACACCAAGACAGTTGTGAAGAGGGCAAGACGACACCTTCCCCCTCAGGAGATTGAAAATATTTGGCATGGGTCCCCAGATCTTCAAAAAGTTCTACAGCTGCACCATCGAGAGCATCCTGACCGGTTGCATCACTGCCTGGTATGGCAACTACTCGGCATCTGACCGTAAGGCGCTACAGAGGGTAGTGCGTACGGCCCAGTACATCACTGGGGCCAAGCTTCCTGACATCCAGGACCTAAATACTAGGCGGTGTCAGAGGAAGGCCCAAAAAATTGTCAAAGACTCCAGTCACCCAAGTCATAGACTGTTCTCTCTGCTACTGCATGGCAAGCGGTAGCAGAGCTTCTACATCTTCTACCCCCAAGCCATAAGACTGCTGAACAATTAATCAAATGGCCACCTGGACTATTTACATTGACCTCCCCACCCACTTTGTTTTTACACTGCTGCTACTAACTGTTTATTATCTATGCATAGTCACTTTAAAAATGACCTCGACTAACCTGTACCCCCCCACATTGACTTGGTACCGGTACCCCCTGTATATAGCCTCGCTATTGTTATGTAATTTTCTTGTGTTACTTTTTGATTTTAAAACATTTTTATTTACTTTAGTTTATTTAGTAAATATTTTCTTAACTCTATTTCTTGAACTGCATTGTTGGTTAAGGGCTTGTAAGTAAGCATTTCACAGTAAGGTCTACACCTGTTTTATTCGGTGCATGTGACAAATACAGTTTGATTTGATTTGATAGACAACTTTAGCACTGTTCCAAACTGAAGATTATCCTCTTTTTAAACAATAGCCTGTATAGAACGTTTCTGGCGTTGCAGCATGCGCTCATTCGTTGTCATGCTTTGTTTTGATATTAAAAATGATTCTGCTTGTCACCAGTCTTGTAATATGATGTAGAATTGCATGAAATGCGTTTATAAAAGCAATTTTTTATCAGACCGCAAATAAGATGATAGATTCATGCATTGCTTTTTTTATAATGGAGATCTTTTCACCCGTACCCTTGTCTGCGGTGGTCTGCAAATCCACAACCTTCGGGCTACTTTGCCATGTAACGCTTACAAAACGAAGAACAGTTTCTAAAACAGCATATCTAAGACTCTGGTCTGTCCTAGGAGTGAGGGTAAATGGTAGGCATGTTCTCTGCTACTTTATCTTTTAATTATTATTTTTTGGTATAGGGGAGGGTCACTTGTTTTTTTTTTTTTAGTTTTCAGGGAGGGTCGGGTAAAAATATACAGTATATGTTACTGAAGGGAGGGCCCTCCATTTTAATTTCAGAGAGGACCGATTTTCTCCAGGTATCCCTCATTATAAATAACGTACACTCCCTTACTTCCAATTCCTCAGTCCATTCATAACACTTGGTCTGCTGTTTCCCAAAACTTCCCAAAGAGGAGAGAAGCTGTACTAGGGTTGCACACCGGCCCAAGAGAGGGGGGATGATTTGGTGGTATGTTTACTGTTATTGATATCTTTATTGAGCCATTGATTTTCGTCATCGATTTATTTTCAATTTCAGTTCTTTGCACCCCATCATTGTGAGGTATTGTTTGTATTGATACACATTCTATTCGGAGCGCTGTTTATTTCTGTATTAGTCTTCCCGTGTATCGTAGCTTTGCCTATCAGATTTCCTGTCATCAACCTCTTGCCTGATCTCCCAGATTACATTATTAGCCTTCTCCCTGCCTGTACTGTTCATCTTTTTGGAGTCCCTGTGTATGACCTTCTGCCTGCCCCTGGAACGAGCTACCTGCCTCCTCTTATGGTACTTTACTAATAAACACCTTCTGAGCCCTGCGCTTGAAACCAGCACTCTATCTCCCATCGTACTCATTAAAAATAAATACATAACCAACATTCTCTAGTAATACTAGTCCCGTGCGAATAGGGCTTTTGAGTCATAAAAGAGCATTGGAATTACTTAGGAAATGTGCACACTCTGGAATGTGTGTCCACTTGTAGACAGACACCAGTTAGTTCTCTCACTCAAACCCTTTTAATTTTTTTGACTTATGTTGCACCTACAACACATTATTCAGGAATATTCTTATAATTTTACTAAATGTATCCACAGTATTTTCAGATTTCGTGAAGTAGAAAACAAAAAGCGAAAAGTACAGTAAGTGTGAAATGCTAATAAAATGGATTTAGTCTTGTGTCAGGTGAACTGTTGTGTAATCACCTTTGGTCTAATAATTTTCCCATGAACTCCAAATTGGTACCTTTCAATTGCTGCCATGGTTATACAGTACATATGCCTTTCATATTTATTTTTTAAGAAATATTTCAATTTAGCCCTATCTACAGTGGGGCAAAAAAGTATTTAGTCAGCCACCAGTTGTGCAAGTTCTCTCACTTAAAAAGATGAGAGAGGCCTGTAATTTTCATCATAGGTACACTTCAACTATGACAGACAAAATGAAGAAAAAAAATCCAGAAAATCACATTGTAGGATTTTTAATGAATTTATTTGCAAATTATGGTGGAAAATAAGTATTTGGTCACATACAAACAAGCAAGATTTCTGGCTCTCACAGACCTGTAACTTCTTCTTTAAGAGGCTCCTCTGTCCTCCACTCGTTACATGTATTAATGGCACCTGTTTGAACTTGTTATCAGTATAAAAGACACCTGTCCACAACCTCAAACAGTCACACTCCAAACTCCACTATGGCCAAGACCAAAGAGCTGTCAAAGGACACCAGAAACAAAATTGTAGACCTGCACCAGGTTGGGAAGACTGAATCTGCAATAGGTAAGCAGCTTGGTTTGAAGAAATCAACTGTGGGAGCAATTATTAGGAAATGGAAGACATACAAGACCACTGATAATCTTCCTCGATCTGGGGCTCCACGCAAGATCTCACCCCGTGGGGTCAAAATGATCACAAGAACGGTGAGCAAAAATCCCAGAACCACACGGGGGGACCTAGTGAATGACCTGCAGAGAGCTGGGACCAAAGTAACAAAGCCTACCATCAGTAACACACTACGCCGCCAGGGACTCAAATCCTGCAGTGCCAGACGTGTCCCCCTGCTTAAGCCAGTACATGTTCAGGCCCGTCTGAAGTTTGCTAGAGAGCATTTGGATGATCCAGATGAGGATTGGGAGAATGTCATATGGTCAGATGAAACCAAAATAGANTGACCAAATACTTATTTTCCACCATAATTTGCAAATAAATAAATAAAAAATCCTACAATGTGATTTTCTGGATTTCTTTTTCTCATTTCGTCTGTCATAGTTGAAGTGTACCTATGATGAAAATTACAGGCCTCTCTCATCTTTTTAAGTTGGAGAACTTGCACAATTGGTGGCTGACTAAATACTTTTTTGCCCCACTGTATATAGGTAAATTCCCACGAGTCTAATGGGGTAACTCATTCTGTTTTCGGCCCTACCCCTCCATCCCTTCAGCCTCAGGGACCTGGGAAATTAAATGACTGAAAATGACAGGCTCTCTTTCTCCCAAGTTGCCCCAGCGTTGGACCTTTCCCCCCACACCCCACGGACGACACATTGATTTCCCAGCTGTCTATTTTCCTTGAGCCATGTCTTCCAGGGAAAGAATGAGCGGGCAGATAAGGGGCACAAACAGTCACTGTCAGTGAAGGCCCTTTAACCCTATCAGTCCTGAGACCCCAGCAAAAATCGACTTTCCATTTATCTGACTTTTGTTTATCTGCATGTTCAGCCCTTATATTTAGCCTCACAATTAAGTGTTTTACGATTTTCTTTGCAGGACAATGAGGGCTACAAGTAGAACACAAAACACAGACATAAACAGTTCCATTCTTGAGTTTTAATGACAAAAGTTACCCAAAGCTAAAAGCTGATAAAAAATGAATTTCTATGAATGCTGTAAGTGGGAAATTAATATCCAAGTGGGAAATGAATATCCAACTAGTCAGTGACAACTGTGTGGAGTTTGGAGTTTGTGACAGCAACTATGTGAGCTTATAGTTTGTACCCGAAACCATTCTGACTCTACAGACGTTTTTGTCAGAAAGACCCAGACCCGGGCCCCGGCGGGATCCGCCCTTGTCTAGCAAGTATTGCTCTAGTTCAGCCCCCATTAATCACACAGACTAATGGTTGGTACCAACGGATGCAGAATAAATAGACAAATCCTATGGTACAACCCAGTTAATAACCCACAGCGCCATTTCCTAGGCATCACCTCCCTTTTCTGATGTTTTTTCCTGGCTCATCGAGGAAGGTCACCCAACAGAGGAAGGACCCCTGTTGCCACAATTAGGATGCTATCTTGTTGCCTAGCTTACTTGTAATAGGCTGCATACTTCATATGGGTTCATCTGATGTGCAAACCACAACGACAAATAGAAATACACTCACTGGCCAATTTATTAGGTCGTTCACGAAAATGGATCGCACCTATAGACATAGGCTTGATATACATAGCCATGGCTTGCTATATAAGCAGGCAGGCAGGATTCGAGGCATTCAGTTACTGTTTTATTAAACGTTAGAATGGGCAAAACGGGTGACCTAAGCAACTTTGAGCATGGTATGAACGTCAGTGCCAGGCACGCCAGATCCAGTATCTCAGAAACGGCTGCCCTCCTGGGCTTTTCACTCACGACAGTGTCTAGGGTTTACCGAGAACGGTGCGACAAACAAAAAACATCCAGTCAGCGGCAGTCCTGTGGGCGAAAACAGTTCATTAAGGAGAGAGATTGAAGGAGAATGACAAGAATCATGCAAGCAAACAGGCAGGCGACAAACAGACAAATAATAGCACAGTAAAAAAGTGGTGTGCAGAACGGCATCTCGGAATGCACAACTCGTCAATCCTTGTCAGAAATGGAGACGACTACACCGGGTTCTATTCGTATCAGCTCAAAACAAGAAGATGCGGCTCCAGTGGGTATGCGATCATCTACACGATCCAACATCTGACGAATCGCGGTCCCTGTTGCGTCGTGCTGATGGCAGAGTCGGGATTTGATGTAAGTAGCATGGAGTCCATGGACCATGGCTGGTGTCAATGGTGCAGGCTGGTGGCAGCGTCCAATCTGCAGCAACTGCATGATGCCATCGCGTCAGCATGGACCAACATTCCTATGGAACGTTTTCGGGCCTGTACAATCCAATCCAATAAACTGTCCGGTGAGAGTATATTTAGTTGATCAAAATAGTGAGTATGTATTTAGGTCTTAGTTTTGTTATATAGATGCTATTGTATGTCCAGGTAGTTTTTAACCATATCTGCCAAGAATTGTACGTACATTATTGAAAGGTTATGAAATGACTTGGTTAACAGTTTATAATTGTTGTGAAATAAACATACTGGTATTGTGTTTTTATTTTAATGACCATTTCAGTGAAAGAGTCCTTACACTTAAGTTCAACTTGGAATATTTAATTCTCTCGATTGACAGCTCAAACGTCCAAGAAATCTTGCCTGCCTCCTCACACTGTAATTACGAGAAATACTTAAATTCCCCACATGAAATACATCACATTAACTCTGCAATTAGTCTGTTAGAGGGAACAAGCCGCTATTAAATACATCAAGGCTTTGTCAGTCAATGATGTAATAATACATTTTAACCAACCCTAGGTGTGTTGCCATGTTAGTTAGATTTGCAAAAGTAGCCTACTTATTTACATTTTGTCATCCTACTCTTCGGCGTAGGTGAGAGGGTTTTCTTGCCATGTCATCAGGGGCTACATATTATTAATAAT
This sequence comes from Hucho hucho, assembly GCA_003317085.1. Lineage (NCBI taxonomy): Eukaryota > Metazoa > Chordata > Actinopteri > Salmoniformes > Salmonidae > Hucho > Hucho hucho. Next base: position 974,143 of record QNTS01000225.1, read on the forward strand.
GTCTGTGACAAATGACATTGTTACACTATGACAGATGATGCCTTGTGATTCATGGCATTGACAGGCAGTTGAGAAAATGCGCCGAAAGAAATGGCAGCCGTTTTACGGGCGCCTAACCAAGGTGCTATTATGTGTTTTTTTTTGCATTATTTGTAACTTATTTTGTACATAATGTTTCTGCAACCGTATCTTACGGCAGAAAAGAGCTTCTGGATATCAGGACACCAATCACTCACCTCAGATTAGACAAAGATTTTTTTCAACAACAAGCAAGACGCACATGATATTCTCCAAACACCCGGCAGGGCCGACATCCCAGTTATTCGCAAGAAGAAGCAACGCAGGTACAGGGGGAAAAGAGCCGGATGCCTGGTCAGGACCCGGAGAAGGCGATTGGGAAAGCTGCCGTTACCGTCAATACTACTCGCCAACTTGCAATCATTGGACAATAAATTAGACGAGGTACGATCACGAATATCCTACCAACGGGACATTAAAAACTGCAACATCCTATGTTTCACGGAATCGTGGCTGAATGACGACATGGATATTCAGCTAGCGGGATACACGCTGCACCGGCAAGCACACTCCGGTAAGACGAGGGGGGCGGTCTGTGCATATTTGTAAACAGCAGCTGGTGCACGAAATCTAAGGAAGTCTCTAGATTTTGCTCGCCTGAAGTAGAGTGAGTATATTGTGATAAATTGCAGGCCACACTACTTGCCTAGAGAGTTTTCAGCTATACTTTTCGTGGCTGTTTATTTACCACCACAGACAGATGCTGGCACTAAGACCGCACTCAGTCAGCTGTATAAGGAAATAAGCAAACAGGAAACCACTCACCCAGAGGCGGCACTCCTAGTGGCTGGAGACTTTAATGCAGGGAAACTTAAATCAGTTCTACCAAATCTCCATCAACATGTTAAATGTGCAACCAGAGGGAAAAAAATTCTAGATCACCTGTACTCTACACACAGAAACGCGTACAAAGCTCTCCCTCGCCCTCCATTTGGTAAATCTGACTATAATTATATCCTCCTGATTCCTGCTTACAAGCAAAAATTAGAGCAGGAAGCACCAGTGACTCGGTCTATAAAAAGTGTTCAGATGAAGCAGATGCTAAGCTACAGGACTGTTTTGCTATCACAGACTGGAACATGTTCCGGGATTCCTCCGATGGCATTGAGGAGTACACTTTTTGCATTGTGCCCCCCCCCCCCGCTGCTGCTACTTTCTGTTGATCATATATGCATAGTCACTTTAACTATACTTTCATGTACATACTACCTCAATTGGACCGACCAACCAGTGCTCCCGCACATTGGCTATCTGTCTGCATTGTGTCCCACCACCCGCCAACCCCTTTTTTACGCTACTGCTACTCTCTGTTCATCATATATGCAGTCACTTTAACTATAACTACATGTACATATACTACCTCAATCAGCCTGACTAACCGGTGTCTGTATGTAGCCTAGCTACTTTTATCCCCTCGCTACCTTTACAGCCTCGCTACTGTATGTAGCCTCGCTACTGTATATACTGTTGTTTTTATTTCTTTACTTACCTGTTGTTCACCTAATACCTTTTTTATTTATTTTTTGCACTGTTGGTTAGAGCCTGTAAGTAAGCATTTCACTGTAAGGTCTACACCTGTTGTATTTGGCGCACGTGACAAATAAACTTTGATTTGATTTGATGTAAAGAAGTTCAGGTCAAAAATGTATCATATAGATACTGCTGCATTTGGATATAATAATTTGCGAATATTCTCCATTTGTACTTGTGGATTTACTTGTGGACTTGTTTCGAATTATTGTAGTGTCTGTTTAGTACAACTCAAGTGACCTCCTGGAGTAGGTAAGGTGTCAGATGGACATATGCAGAGCCTTTTAGTCTTTTATCCAAAGCGACTTACGGTAGTGAGTGCATACATAATAGATAGACCCTGAATTCACTACATTGGTGTCAGAAGTGAGAACTTGCTATGTGCTATCATTAGATTGCAGCACGGAGAAACTAAAGGATAGGTTAGCATTTGTCTTTTGTCCTCTCTTTATTTTGATCAGCAACGATAAAAGTATCTCTTAATTCTGTAAAAAGACAACAGACTGCCTTTGAATACGGCCTCTTTCCTTTGATTAAAATGAGGATAAAATGGTGGCAATTAGTGATTTCTTCACCAAATAACAGTAAATTGTGATGCATACTCCTTCACAGCGGCTGGACCGCAGGCTTTTTTGAGTAACACTTTACTTGACATCCAGCTTCATAACACATTATGACACGGTCATAACCATGTCCTCTCCTAATGCCTGCACATAAAAACCTCTTAAGAATCCGCCCCTTTTTTTCAATTTTTGCTTAAAATGACATACCCAAGTCTAACTGACTAGCTCAGGACCTGATGCAAGGATACGCATATTCTTCATACCATTTGAAAGGAAACAGTTTGAAGTTTGTGTAAATGTGAAAGGAATGTAGGAGAATAACACATTAGATCTGGTAAAAGATAATTGAAAGAAAAAAACATGTGTACCATCATCTTTGAAATGCAAGAGAAAGGCTATAATGTATTATTCCAGCCCAGGCACAATTACAATTTTGGCCACTAGATGGCAGCAGTGTATGTGCAACGTTTTAGACTGATCCAATGAACCATTGCAATTCTGTTCAACTTTTGTATCAAAACTGCCCGAATGTGCCTAATTGGTTTATTAATACATTTAAGTGTGCACTATCCTCAAACAATAGCATGGCTTTCTTTCACTGTAATAGCTACTGTAAATTGGACAGTGCAGTTAGATTAACAATACTTTAAGCTTTCTGCCAATATCAGATATGTTTATGTCCTGGGAAATGTTCTTGTTACTTACAACCATGCTAATCGTATTAGCCTACGTTAGCTCAACCGTCCCGCGGGGGACCCACCGATCCTTTAGAGCAGTGGTTCCCAAACTTTTTATAGTCCCATACCCCTTCAAACATTCAACCTCCTACTGCGCACCAGGTTCAGCGCACTCTCAAATGTTGTTTTTTGCCATCATTGTAAGCCTGCCACACACACACACACTATACGATACATTTATTAAACATAAGAATGAGTGTGAGTTTTTGTCACAACCCAGCTCGTGGGAAGTGACCAAGAGCTCTTGTAGGACCAGGGAACAAATAATACTACAGTGAGGGAAAAAAGTATTTGATCCCCTGCTGATTTTGTATGTTTGCCCACTGACAAAGAAATGATCAGTCTATAATTTTAATGGTAGGTGTATTTGAACAGTGAGAGACAGAATAACAACAAAAAAATCCAGAAAAACGCATGTGAAATTTTTTATAAATTGATTTGCATTATAATGAGGGAAATAAGTATTTGAACCCCTCTCAATCAGAAAGATTTCTGGCTCCCAGGTGTCTTTTATACAGGCAACGAGCTGAGATTAGGAGCACACTCTTAAAGGGAGTGCTCCTAATCTCAGCTTGTTACCTGTATAAAAGACACCTGTCCACAGAAGCAATCAATCAATCNAAGGTGACAACAGTTGGTGCGATTATTCGCAAATGGAAGAAACACAAAAGAACTGTCAATCTCCCTCGGCCTGGGGCTCCATGCAAGATCTCACCTCGTGGAGTTGCAATGATCATGAGAACGGTGAGGAATCAGCCCAGAACTACACGGGAGGATCTTGTCAATGATCTCAAGGCAGCTGGGACCATAGTCACCAAGAAAACAATTGGTAACACACTACGCCGTGAAGGACTGAAATCCTGCAGCGCCCGCAAGGTCCCCCTGCTCAAGAAAGCACATATACATGCCCGTCTGAAGTTTGCCAATGAACATCTGAATGATTCAGAGGAAAACTGGGTGAAAGTGTTGTGGTCAGATGAGACCAAAATGGAGCTCTTTGGGATCAACTCAACTCGCCGTGTTTGGAGGACGAGGAATGCTGCCTATGACCACAAGGACACCATCCCCACCGTCAAACATGGAGGTGGAAACATTATGCTTTGGGGGTGTTTTTCTGGACAGGACAACTTCACCACATCAAAGGGACGATGGGCGGGGCCATGTACCGTCAAATCTTGGGTGAGAACCTCCTTCTCTCAGCCAGGGCATTGAAAATGGGTCGTGGATGGGTATTCCAGCATGACAATGACCCAAAACACACGGCCAAGGCAACAAAGGAGTGGCTCAAGAAGAAGCACATTAAGGTCCTGGAGTGGCCTAGCCAGTCTCCAGACCTTATTTCCATAGAAAATCTGTGGAGGGAGCAGAAGGTTCGAGTTGCCAAACGTCAGCTTCGAAACCTTAATGACTTGGAGAAGATCTGCAAAGAGGAGTGGGACAAAATCCCTCCTGAGATGTGTGCAAACCTGGTGGCCAACTACAAGAAACGTCTGACCTCTGTTTTGGTTTTGCCACCAAGTACTAAGTCATGTTTTGCAGAGGGGTCAAATACTTATTTCCCTCATTAAAATGCAAATCAATTTATAACATTTTTCACATGCGTTTTTCAGGATTTTTTTGTTGTTATTCTGTCTCTCACTGTTCAAATAAACCTACGATTAAAATTATAGACCGATCATTTCTTTGTCAGTGGACAAACGTACAAAATCAGCAGGGGATCAAATACTTTTTTCCCTCACTGTATAATAATAATCAATAATTTTCAATAACTTTATTTAACCATCTTACATATAAAACCTAATTTGTTAATTGAAAATTGTGAATAACTCACCACAGGTTAATGAGAAGGATGTGCTTGAAAGGATGCACATACCTCTGCAATGTTGGGTTGTATTGGAGAGAGTATCAGTATTAAATCATTTTCCACACACAGTCTGTGCCTATATTTAGTTTTCATGCTAGTGAGGACCGAGAATCCACTCCCACATAGGTACGTGGTTGCAAAGGGCATCAGTTTCTTAACAACGTGTTTTGCCAAGGCAGGATACTCTGAGCGCAGCCCAATCCAGAAATCTGGCAGTGGCTTCTGATTTAAATAAAATTTTCACAGAACCGCTTTTTGCAATTTCGATGAGGCTCTCTTGTTCATATATCGGTAAGTGGATTGGAGGCAGGGTATGAAAGGGATAACGAATCCGGTTGTTTGTGTCATCTGTTTCAGGAAAGTACCTGCGTAATTGCGCACCCAACTCACTCAGCTGCTTCGCTATATCACATTTGACATTGTCCGTAAGCTTGAGTTAATTTGCACACAAAAAATCATTCAATGATGGAAAGACCTGTGCGTTGTCCTTGTTAAAGCAGACAGAGAAGAGCTCCAACTTCTTAATCATAGCCTCAATTTAGTGCCGCACATTGAATATAGTTGCGGAGAGTCCCTGTAATCCTCTATTCAGATCATTCAGGCGAGAAAAAACATCACCCAGATAGGTCAGTCGTGTGAGAAACTCGTCATCATGCAAGCTGTCAGACAAGTAAATATTATGGTCAGTAAAGAAAACTTTAAGCTCGTCTCTCAATTCAAAAAAAAGTATCAATACTTTGCCCCTTGATAACCAGCGCACTTTTGTATGTTGTAAAAGCGTTGCATGGTCGCTGCCCATATCATTGCACAGTGCAGAAAATACATGAGAGTGCAGAGGCCTTGCTTTAACTATGTTAAACATTTTCCCTGTAGTGTCCAGAACATCTTTCAAGCTGTCAGGCATTCCCTTGGCAGCAACAGCCTCTCGGTGGATGCTGCAGTGCACCCAAGTGGTGTCGGGAGCAACTGCTTGTATGCGTGTTACCACTCCACTATGTCTCCCTGTCATGGCTTTTGTGCTATCAGTACAGATACCGACACATCTTGACCACCAAAGTCCATTTGATGTCACAAAGCTCTCCAGTACTATAAAAATATCCTCTCCTGTCGTCCTGGTTTCCAGTGGTTTGCAGAAGAGGATGTCTTCCTTAATTGACCCCCATAAACGTAACGGACATATACCAGGAGCTGTGCCAGGCCCGCCACGTCTGTTGACTCATCCAGCTGTAACGCATAGTATTCACTGGCTCGTATGCGAAGCAGTAATTGTTTCAAAACATCTCCTGCCATGTCATTGATGCGTCGTGAAACAGTGTTGTTTGATGAAGGCATTGTCTGTATAGTTTTTTGGGCCTTTTCCCCCAGCATTGTCCCAGCCATATCCGTGGCAGCAGGACGAATTTAGTCCTCCACAATAGTATGGGGCTTGCCTGTCCTAGCCTCTCGGTAGCTCACCATATAAGAAGCTTCTAGACCCTTCTTATTCATGGTATCTGATGCTTTTATACATGTCTTACTACTCGAAAGTCATCTTAATTCTTGCTCCAAAAACTCCCATGGCTTATTTATCAAATTGGCTTTTTTTTGTTTCTAAATGTCTGTGCAAGAGTGAAGGTTTCATAGAGTTGTGAGATAGTACTTTTGCACATTTAACACACTGTGGCTGAGGAAAGGCACTACTTCCAATATAAGTGAACCCCAAATCAATGTAGTTCTCATCATATTTGCGCCTCTTCGATGGTCCAATGTCCCTGTCTGTTGCTCAGTACTTTCCCCGGGTAAGGGGGCAGTAGCTCTTCGGCTGCATCAGATTCACAACTGTCAGTGTCCATGCTAGCTGGTGTAACAACAAATGTAGAATTACTGATGCTAGCATTGGGTGTGCTCGTGGAAGCAGAACAGGCCTTACTTTTTTTGAACCATTTATCAATTTTCGAGCAAACGGAATGAGCAGCAGCTACGTTTGTCTACATACGGACCGTTAGTGGAATTCCCGGGAGAGAGTAACGGGTTAATTCGATTGTATCTTAATTATTTCACTAGGCTATCTGTATTTAACATTGTGTTGTTATTTCGCTGAACACTAGATGGTATAATTTCATTTTTGGCAGTGAAACAAGGCTACTCAGGCGAGGAAAAAATATAAATGGACTGTTTGAAAATCACATTTTACATTTCTAACTCAATATCACAGACCTGATTTGCCCTAAAGAAAAATGCATCAACCCCATACCAGTATTTCAATTTATTATAATCCACATAATTCACACACTGAGCTGGAGGAGAGTGGCTGCGGCTGTGTCTTGATTAACAGGCAGGATGTAAAAATTGGCATGTCCCAAAATACCTTAAAATGCTGCCTTCATTCAGCATCCCATGTATCCTTTGCCTGGGAGGCTATCCCATAACACCTTGCAGCTGTCATGACTGTCCTGTGAGGATCCAAATGGGTCAGAACAGCTTGGCAATGGATTACAGTAACCAGACCCTCTCTCACCCACAGAGGGGAGGAGGGAGCTGCTGGGGGGTTGACGGCTCACACCCTGTCGTAAATTAAAGGAAATACACACAGGAATGTTCCTTTGTCTACACAGTCTTCCCGCCGAACTCTTAACAGTTTCTAAAGCGAATACTGGAACAATATTTCTAACATAAGAACTGTCACACCCTGATCTGGTTCACTTGTTTTTGTGATTGTCTCGACCCCCTCCAGGTGTCGCTTATTATCCCCAGTGTATATATCCCTGTGTTTCCTGTCTCTCTGTGCCAGTTCTTCTTGTTTGCCAAGTCAACCAGCGGTTTTCCTTGCTCCAATTTTTTCCAGTCTTTGTTTGTTTCTAGTCCTTTTCCACCCTTGCCTGTCCTGACTCCGAACCCGTCTGCCTGACCACTCTGCCTGTTCTGACTACCAGCCTGCCTATCCCCTTGTACTGTTTTGGTCTTGTATCTGGTTTCTGACCCCTGCCTGACCTGACCTCGAGACTGCCTATCATCTGTTACTGTTTGGACTCTGACCTGGTTTATGAACTCTCGCCTATCCCCGACCTGCCTTTGCCTACTCCCTTTGTTATAATAAATATCGGAGCTCTACCATCTGCCTCCTGTGTCTGCATTTGGGTCGCGCCTTGTGCCCTTATAAGAACATGGGGAATGGTCAGAGATGATCTATAGAAAACGAATGTCATATTGGTTTTTATTTTGTGATGTCATTAAAAGTGTTATAAAGGAAATACTGTAACTTGAAAGTATATACACTAAATGTATGAAGTCTCCATCCTTAACGTTGTATATGAAATAGGAAAAATTATGCAATTTCTTTGTTAAGATATGAATGTGATTTTAGGAGTCATAAGAGAGAATTTGTCTCCTATAAACTTTGCACAGTAAGTAGCCACACCCTGAGTGAGATAAGAGAGCATGTCAGCCTGACGGAACCGTCCCTCTCGACCAGTGTGCATAAAAGGATTGGTAAAGAAATTAACAATAGACCAGAAAAGCGTGAAGCGGTAGCTTTGAACCTCAACATGAGGTGAATAAAATAAACTCACCTCCTAGATGAGGAAAGATGGGAAGTTGCAGCCCACGTCTAAAGTGGTTTGAACTCTGGATCTCATAGACCAGAACATTGCCAGGCTGCAGCTGCGCGTGTAAAATGGTTTGAACCCTGAATACCAACACGATTTGGAGAAAACTCCCCTCTCAGACAATCACTGGTACAGCTGATTAGCTGTCGTATGAAAAGTATCTAGAAAAGCAAATTTAAGTGGAACCACTACTACTCTTTTCAATCCAATGGGAACCATCGACACGGCTGGCTGGCCTATCTTCAAAGGAGCATCGTCCAGAGTGAACAACAGTAGAAGAGACGGGTCCGGACCCTTTCGGACAATCAGAGCCTTACAAGCGTGCCACTTCCTAAGGAGGGCTGGTTCCAACAGAGATAAACGGCGAACAAAGGCATTTACACGTAAATACAATCATGAATTCTTACTCCAAACGTGCGGTGGTTCATGTGCAAAGTATATGATTACTGTGAGAATGTATGATGTATCTAAAATGTGTCAACAATAAGTGTCTCTCTCTCTCTCTCCATGTCGTTGTGTAAAAAGCCACCACATTGTGTCAGTCCGCTAGGGACTTTTTCCTAATGCATTAAGTGTGTATGTTATCCTGTGTTATCATTAAGTTAGCTAGTAAATAAATAAAGTTTTTTAAATCATGAACTGGTGAACTTGCTAGCCAGCTAAAGTGTAGCAAATATTTAAAAAAAATAGGGACTAAAGTGGGCATCTGATCGTGTTTCACTCCATTGCATTGTATTGACTTGTCAGGACATAACAGTCCTGCCCAACTCGTTTGGAGGTACCAGCTGTGTGCTGTTCATTCTAGGCTTGCTAGCCAGCCAAGTTATTTGTGCACTCTGTTGATGAGTCTGTTTAGCATGCTTGCTTGATTGCTAGCAGTGTTTGTTTACCTAACGTTAACATTAGCTATCATTCTCTTGTCACTTTCCCTTCCCCTATTGTGTTGCACGATTGGGTTTGGTGTTACTAGTTAAAATTAGAGGCTAAGTTATTCTACTCTTACTTTAAACAACTGAACACTGAACAACTCTAAATATATGCAAAACTATTAACAAAACAATTTCACATTAATAAAGGTAGTGGTATCTTCAGCAACTTGAACCAGCACTGAAATTTGAGCACTAAGGTTAATTTCCCCCCCTTGTCTCTGCTTGTTCCAGCTTGAAGGACATCTCACTGACACCCTGCAGATGTAAAGAACTTGTTGGGAATCTCCCAGCCACCAGGATAATCACCATATCCCAGGATATTATGCAGGAGTGTGCAACATCACAATCTTAGATAGAAATAGATTCATCCATGTCATTGTTTATCATGTCAGGACATTGTAATTTAAGAAGCTCATTTTAAAGTACAGATGTGATTTTCTGTCCCAGGGGATTGCACTGTGGGCAAGTCTTCAATTTAGACCACAATTCATTGAAATGAGGGGTTAGTAAAGGGCTGGAACAAAAACTTGTAGACTCCTGTCCTTTGTATAAATAAACCTGTGACGGTCATGACTAAATTTGCCCACATGAACTGAACAAGTTTATGAATGTTGGAGGTTCATTTTCTTGAATAACTTATTTTGTGCAATGGACTGTGTTTAAGGACTCATGCACAGATACAGGAAAACCAGTATTTGTTCAAAAAGTGTTGATGTCTCCACGTTTCTGATTTTGAGGATTGGGAATCTGGTGCCTGTTTGTTCATCTGTCTAATCTCCTGCAAGAAGAGAGAAAGGCATTCATATTACAATGCTGTATTAATTTCAGCGAAAATATATTCCTGTTTGATATGCACTTATCTTGAATATTTTAACCTATATCACATGCCAATATTTGTATCCAATGCATTTAGCTTACATTAGGATGAAGTAGCCTAGGCTTTCTTATCTAGTTAGATTGCGTCACCATTCAATGTTAGTTATCAATTAATATAAAGCCATGTTATCCTTAACATCAGTGCAATTTAATAATATGCACGGGTGTGGTGGTTGTATGAATTAATCACAATCTAAGCCTACTCATAGACAAAACATTTGCAGGTCTAATGCAATGTAAACTTCAGTGAAACACCACTATTCTGGCTATTAATCATTATTAAACAGTTGGTAAAATAGCTTATTTAGCCATCTCAAAAATCGTATCCTGTATCATGCATGCAAGCTTACCTGTCATGTCCACAATGTAGCTGCGGACCAAGCAATATACGAGAGGAGGACCCTCTATCATAGCATAATTATTCTGGTCGGTATGAACTTAATTCATGAACAGGTACTGAGGAGATCGATTCTGTTACTTGTTATTCATGTCAGATATTTCCATTATGGGATAGTTGTAAACTGAATTGCTAGCGCTAGTTGCGCGCGCTGCTACAGTGGCTACAATGTAAACTAACGTCTCACGTTCGGTGGAATGCGAATGCGTTGTCACGTGATGCTGCCTTCGAATCCTGGCCCAAATGGCAGTTACCTATTGAAAAAGTGCTACTAAGGTAGGTGCCTTTGTTTAACTACTTACGGAGTGGTGGGGCGCTAGCCACTACCCAGTGAAATGTGAGGCGCCAAATTCAAAATCCAAAAGTTGAATTATTAAACATTCATCAATATACAAGTGTTGCATATTCATCAAAAGCTCTGATTCTTGGCAATATCACAGCGTTGTCAGATTTCAAAAAGGCTTTACGGCGAAAGCACAACATTTGATTGTTTGAGGGTAGCACCTCTAATATTTATGCATTAGCATAAATCCATAACCCAACACGGGTCTCACAAAATGCATAAAATCTCTAATATAAAATCGCTTACCTTTGATGAACTTCTGCTGAGGGCTTCCCAAGTGTCCCACGAAGACAATCCATGCTTCTTTTGTTAGAAAAAGTCATTTATTATATCCATAAATCTCTGTTTGGTTGGCGCGTTATGATCATAAAATCCACCGTTGAGTCGCCCATTGAACCGTGAAGAGAACACGTTCAAATTATACCTATACACTTTCTACAAACAAATCAAACATCATTTTTAATGTATCCTTAGGTATCCTTTTGGGTATATTTGCTGTAATATTTCAACCGGACGATAACGTGAACGATAGGAAAGAAAAAGAAAGTGGTGCACGTTCACAATCTCGTGCGCGTCAAACCTTGTTTACAAAAGTGGTCGCCTGACAATTTCCTGTTTCTATCTGTTCTGGTCACTCCTAGAATTCCCAGTCTTTGTATATAGACTGTTGACATCTAGTGAAAGCCATAGGTACTGCAGTCTCAGTCCTACATAAAGTTGTATGCAATAAGCACAATGGAGAAGATGCTCATTTACAAAAAAAACTGCAAATCCGGATGGATTTTCCTCTGGTTTTCGCCTGCTATATCAATTCTGTTATACTCACATACATTATTTTAACACTCTTAGAAACTTCAGAGTGTTTCCTATCCAATAGTACTAATTATGTGCATATCATATCATGCTCATCTCAAGGTAATGTCTGTAAAACTCCCCCAGACCATTGACATTGACAGATCACTTGTCAGTAGTAGGCCTTTGCAGGGGCTTTTTGTAGACATGTCTTTGTATTTTGTTTTGAAAATCTGTAGAGAGAAGAATGAGGTGGTTGTCTCAATACTGTTGTAGACCTTTCAGTGTCCCTTGCTGGTTTCTGTCCCACATCTTGTTGTGCTCCATAACAGCAAGTTGTGTCTGTTCCCTCATGCTTGTGTACCCAAAATGCTGCCACTTTTCAGCAGGGCACTGTGGAATGACTCAAGATAACCTGAGTTTTACAAAGTTAAAAGGTAAAAAGACGAGGGTTAGACTAAATTGATTACATGGTCTGGAAGGTACTATGTGGTCCTCAGGCTACTTCTAACCACCTGTAACCCCACAACACAAACCATACAAACACTACCCAATTCATGTTTATACCATGCTTACAGTAAATTGAGTTATCTTAGCCATCAGCTTATAAATATTTTTTTAGTTTAAAGTGCATGTTGGTGGAATCAACAAAATACAGAACAATACACAGTTTAACCACCCCACTAATTGTATTGATTTCTATTAGACTATCTAGCTTACCATATCTAACATAGACATTTCAATATAGTCTGCTTGCTGTTAGCTAACTAGCGTCACTAAATTGGTAGCAAGAATTGACAGCCAGCTGAGACTGGCTGAGAACCAACTAACCAACTACTGACTATTAATACACGTTCATCACTGCTAACTGTACCAACACACAAAAAGAGTAAGTTAGCTATATCAACACTTCTATTTTAAGTAACGGAGAGTTTTGCAGACAAAGGTGTAATAGATAGCCCCCCGATTGAGCTACTCTTATTTGCTAACATTAGATAGCTTACGTCAGCTAAAGTCAGTCAAAGACAAAACGAACAAACAAACATATTTACTCTGCTGAAGGTAGTTACCAGTCTAGCAATGAATACCATGGCATAGGCTAAATTGACTGACAGCGTGTATACCATAAAAGATAGCTATATGATTTAGCTGATGGCTTTCAGAGATCAATACAGGGCTGTAACATTAGCTAGCTAACTTAGCTTGTCCAGCCACAGCTATCAAGCTAGATAACGCTAGGTTACCTATAATCAAGAATCTTCCACTTTGTTGTGAAGGAAAAAAATATATGGAATTGCATTAATTCTCAGATTTTATCGAATTTGATTCCCTATCAGTTCAGCATGTAACCGTAAGGCGAATCATTCTTGATAGACGCAAGCCACTGGCATCGGGGTAAATCTCTGGTAGGTAGAGTGGTGTACGGTAACTCATGTACACGCTTGTTTGTAATTATCACAGCCAGGCACAGAACACCACACACAATGATTATGTTAGGGAAAAACAAACATTGTCAAAAAAAACTTGCCTACAGAAGTTCTGAGATTGCATTGTGTTGTTCATTCGAAGTGCACAATGCCATCGTCCAAGTTTGCAGGCACGCCCCATCCACCATAGCCGGCGGAATCTGCAATCGCTAGGCCTAGTGCACGGTTCTGACTCTGTCTGCGTGGTGGCTGACCTAACTACACTGTGCCCCTCCCTTGCTGTGTATGACAGATGTGAATGTTTGTGTTCTTGAAAGTACGGCAACTAATCTTCTTCTTTTTCTTCTATGTGGTTTAAATGGCGGTTGGCATCCAATGTGTTGCATTACCGCCACCTACTAGACTGGAGTACAACTCCCTTATACTTTGCTTGAAAAATAAAAAGGTACTAAATTAATACCCTACCATCTAACACTACACTCACTCATTTCAAAATTATATAAAATTAAATTAACACCACCCTACTCCACTAATAAATGTATTTATTCCTACCTCATGCCATCATCCTGAAAGGATGAGACATCACCACTTAACACACCCTGTAACTCTTCTGATGTCAAGGCTCGCACACCCAAATACCTCTGTGCAGCTGCCACCACAACCTAAATTTTCTGCGACTTCTGTTCCATCCCTGCAGTACAGTTGATAACCCTCTGTACTGGTATATCTCTACTACTCTCACCACTCCTCCCCTTTAACTCATCTTCCTCTACTTTCTTCACTGCCTCAGCATGACAACTTCTGGAAACCTCAACCTGCCTCTCTCTCATGGCATTTCTGATCCCCAGGTCCATGGGCACAATTAACACATTCCACTACTTTCCCCAATACTACACATTCTTTTGTCTCATGCCCTTCTACACATTTCTCACATCTTGGACCCTCCCTCCTACACACTTCTGCCACATGCCCATAAGCTTGACACCTGTAACGTCGTAAAGTATTCGGCACATGCGCTCATACAGGTTAACTTATATATCCTTATTTAATTTAACTTTGTTGGGCAAAGACTCAACTTCAAAACTCAAAAGAACAGACAATGACTCTTCTGTTTCCCCACTCTCGCCACCCTGTCTGCAAAGCATCAAGTGACAAGCATCACATACACCGCAAATCTTTCCCCTCAGCTGGTCAACTTTTATATTTACTGCTACCCCAGTTATCACTCCTTTCATTGGTGCCCTTTTCTTGAGAACGAAACAATTCACTTTTCTTGCCCCCATTTGTTTTACTCCGAGCGCATTCTCCCTCTGACCAACAGAAACACAAACAATTATCACTAGACCACTTCTGGTTACCCTCACCGATTCCACATTACCCAACTATTTTTTTCACCTACCGTGAAACCACAAATGGATAAGCCAAAAGGCAAGAGTCCACTTTTTCCATAAACTTCACTCCTACTGTCGGAATGATCCAAGATGGCGTAGCAGTCTGCTAGCCCCGGCCCGCTAGCTGTCTGAATCGCCGTGTCTCCAGCTCGCCCAGCGTAGTAGCGACTACTGAATCGGCTCCCTGATTAATCTATTGCTACTCATTGGACCCTACGATCACTCGGCTACACATGCCTCTCCCTAATGTCAATATGCCTTGTCTTTTGCTGTTTTGGTTAGTGATTATTGTCTTATTTCACTGTAGAGCCCCCAGCCCTGTCCAATGTGCGGTGAACTCACCTGTCTTAACTGGTACCTCTAGAGACAAAACCTCTCTCATCGTCACTCAATACCTAGGTTTACCCCCACTGTACTCACATCCTACCATACCCTTGTCTGTACATTATGCCTTGAATCTATTCTTCCATGCCCAGCTCCTTTTACTCTGTTGCGAACGCACTAGACGACTAGTTCTTATAGCCTTTAGCCGTACCTTTATCCTACTCCTCCTCTGTTCCTCTGGTGATGTAGAGGTTAACCCAGGCCCTGCAGCCCCCAGCACCACTCCCATTCCCCAGGCGCTCTCATTTGTTGACTTCTGTAACCGTAAAAACCTTGGTTTCATGCATGTTAACATTAGAAGCCTCCTCCCTAAGTTTGTTTTAGTCACTGCTTTAGCAGTCTATCACAGTGCCATACATTTTGTCACTAAAGCCCCATATACTACCCACCACTGCGACCTGTATGCTCTCGTTGGCTGGCCCTCCTACATATTCGTCGACAAACCCACTGGCTCCAGGTCATCTATAAATCTTTGCTAGGTAAAGTCCCGCCTTATCTCAGCTCACTGGTCACCATAGCAACACCCACCCGTAGCACGCGCTCCAGCAGGTATATTTCACTGGTCATCCCCAAACACTTCCTTTGGCCGCCTTTCCGTCCAGTTCTCTGCTGCCAATGACTGGAATGAATTGCAAAAATCACTGAAGCTGGAGTCTTATATCTCCCTCTCTAACTTTAAGCATTGGCTGTCAGAGCAGCTGTACCTGTACACAGACAATCTGTAAATAGCACACCCAACTACCTCATCCCCATATTGTTATTCATCTTCTTGCTCTTTTGCACACCAGTATCTCTACTTGCACATCATCATCTGCACATCTATCACTCCAGTGTTAATGCTATTTTGTAATTATTTCACCTCTATGGCTATTTATTGCTTTATACCTCCCTACTCTTCTACATTTGCACACACTGTACATATATTTTATATTGTGTTATTGACTGTACATTTGTTTATGTGTAACTCTGTGTTGTTTTTGTGCACTGCTTTGCTTTATCTTGGCCAGGTCGCAGTTGTAAATGAGAACTTGTTCTCAGATGGCCTACCTGGTTAAATAAAGATTAAATAAATAAATCAAAATAAACTGTCACAGACTGATCTTTTTCCTGATCCTCGGTGCATACCGCGGTCTCCGATATCTTCACCACACCAATCACCTCCGATACTTCACCCTCATTCACTTCCATTTCTTCAGGTCTCTCTGCTTACACTTTCTACCATTCTTCTTTAACAAACCATCTCCCTTTTTTTCACCATTGGTATCTGACTCAAGCTCACCCTCTTCTTCCCTCTCTTAGATCTCTCCCTCTCTTTTTCCCTCCATTCCGTTCTGATAATACTGCACTACTCCTGACAACCATCTTGTTCTTGCTTTCTCTAGGGACGCCGAGGCGTCCGCCCTCCTCCCTCTCGCGCCCTCCAACTACCACACTCCCCCTGCTCAGTTGTTTTCAAAGGCAACTAATCAGTCTCCTCCATTCCAAAAATACTGAATCTTGGTAGTCGAACCTTGACACTCAGAAATGGGAGTCAACACCGGGAGTCGAGCAATCAATTATTGGATTCGAATCTCCACCACTTACACCATAAAAATGGCAGAGAAAGGCAAGCGACAGCAGCGAAGTCCTGTATGACAATACTTTGAGAAGTTAAATGAGAAGAAATGCAAGCTTTGAGATGTGGAATTGAGGAACAGTAATGGTTTTCTGGGGGAAATGCTTAACCATCTGAAAAGCACAGTTGAATTGTGAATTCACATGGAATTATGTTAAGATTTATTTTTATTTGTCGCATCCCTATAGAGAACGTAATCTGTACATTTTACTTCATATAGTCCTAATGAGGCATTTATTACCTTGCTTCAGTAGCCAAGCCAAAATCCGACCATACAAACATTGAGGGAATAAATTTATACTCCCTCATATGCCATTGAAACCATAATTTCTCTTCTGTTCTCTTGGTATTCAAATCACAAATATAGCTTGATTTTGCAAAATAGCATTCTAAATAGGCCAAGCCTTCCATAACGAATAAATTAAATGCCTTCAATAGTAACTTTGGTTTCTGAAGAGTTAAGCTCATTGACTCAGCCAGGCAAACACAAACAGTATTATCATTTTTCACACGATACATGTGTGACAAAGAATAAATACCGGTAATCAATTAGCCGCATTAGCCTGGCCTATGTGTGAAAAATCCCCTCCAATTGCAGCAAGCTGTGCCTCTGTGTGTCTACAGAGAACATTGGTTAAGGGCCTATCAACCTTATTGAACCTTAACAAATCAACCTTATAATAGGTAATGATATGTATCCAATAGAAAGAATATACAGTATTTGTTCATCAACATGTGCGTTTTTGTTAATAAAAGAATGCAGATGTTTATCTCAACTACATTTTACTTGCACTTCCCCCTATCACGACCATGGGTAAAACATTGCTGAGATAGTCAATGTATTTGTTTCATTGTTGTATCGTCAGTTTCTCGAGCCAAAACGTCGATGGCCTTCACGAGTTCATCTTTGCTTGTAGGATTGGCAGAGCTACGGATGAACGTTTTCAGTTGATGTCAAACTAAGTTGATTGTGTTCAAATCAGGAGACGTACATGTAGAGTTGAAAAACATTTGTTAGATATACTGTAGGCCTACAGTAAGCGTGGTGAGTCTCACTATTGTAAAAACATTGAGCCGTGCTGTGAAAAAGTGGTCTACTTACTCTGCTGGCGTCTTGACCCAGTTTATGCCCTCATTTGCAATGCTAACCCAGACAGCAGTACGTTTTGGGTCATTGTCTGCATTTGAACAAAAAAAAGGACATTAGCCTAACAGCCAGCATTAGGTAGAATAATAGAAATAGGTTTCTCTCTCCATGAGTCATTAAAAAAAGAAAAAAAAGTTTTTTATACAGGTAAGTAAATTTAGAACACATTTTTATTTACCATGACGACCTGTCAAACACATCAATAAACAACAATTAAACACCTTAACTTCTTAGGGAGCGGCTGCATAGGTGACGGCTTTGGAGAGTCTGGCGTGCCCAGAGTAAAATGCCTGCCACTCAGGCCCAGAAAATAGGATATGCACATAATTAGTACTATTGGATAGGAAACACTCTGAAGTTTCTAAGAGTGTTAGAATAATGTATGTGAGTATAACAGAACTGATATAGCAGGCGAAAACCCGCGGAAAATCCACCCGGATTTGCAGTTATTTTTGTACTTGACCTTCTTCTCCAGGCTGCCTATTAATTTTTATTTTAACCAGGACTGAGACTGCAGTACCTATGGCTTCCACTAGATGTCAGCAGTCTTTATACAAAGACTGGGAGCGATAGGAGTAAGCAAAATGGATAGGAAAAGGAAATGGTCAAGGGAGCTCAGATGTCAACAAGATTTCTCGGGCACGAGACTGGCTGCGCGCCCCACTTTATTTTACTCATATAACGTTTAGGTGACCATCCAAGTGAAATATTATCGCTAATATTCATAAACGGATAGCTAAGGATGCATTATAACTGGTCTTTGATTTGTTTAGGAAAAGTTTATAGGTATATTTGAACGTGTTCTCTTCACGTTTCAATGGGCGATTCGACGTTGGATTTTCTGAACATAACGCGCCAACCAAACGGAGATTTATGGATATAATAAATTACTTTTTCTAACAAAAGAACAATTGGATGTCTTCGTTGGACACTTGGGAAGCCCTCAGCAGAAGTTCTTCGAAAGGTAAGGGATTTGTTTTCGCTGTGATATGGGTTTTGTGTGAACCGCGCTGGTTTATGAATTTAGGCTAATGGATAAGTATTGGAAGGTGCTATCCTCAAACAATCAAATGTTGTGCTTTCGCCGTGAAGCCTTTTTGAAACGCTGTTATATTGCCAAGAAGCAGAGCTTTTGATGACAATGCAACACTTGTATATCGATGAATGTTTAATAAGTCAACTTTTGGATTTTGAATTTGGCGCCTTACATTTCACCGGCTAGCGTCCCACTGCTCCCTAAGTAATTAAATTGGTGGCACCGTAATTGGGGAGAACAGGCTTGTGTTAATGAATGGAGCAGAATTTGTGGAATGGTATCAAATACATCAAACACATGGTTTCCAGGTGTTTGATGCAATTTCATTTTCCTCTGTTCCAGCCATTATTATGAGCCGTTCTCCCCTCAGTAGCCTCCTGTGCAATTAAACTATATATACACACACATCAAATACACAATACATGAAAAGCAAGCACAAAACACAAAAACAAAAACACAATCATTCTTCAGTAAAAAGTCCCTCTAACATCTACCTGAATTGCCATATAGGCATCAAATCCACAATCTTTAAGGACTTTTGGAGATCAACCCCAAAAAGCATAAAAGAGAGTAAATGAGTACTTGAGGTTGCCGAAAAAGTCTGGACTGTTCTTCTCTCCCTTATGTAAGGAATTAGGCATAAAGTATGTAGGCTACAGTTAAAATCTCATTGTCTTGTTGTTTTTAGTCACACTATACAGTAGCCTAGCAAACATCTGCATTTTAAAACAGTTATTTATCTAATTCGATGACATTTCGTGTTTTATTTTTAGAATATAATATCTACTGGTTGGTGTTCAAGATAAAAACTAAAATAAATTCCTTCAAATTAAAATAATCATAAAGGCCAGGCTATAATACCAAAAAGAGAACGGAACGAGTCAAATTTGAATTGAAACTAATTGAAACGTCCAAATGTCAACCTTTGACCATCTGATTATTTCATACATTATTCTGCCCTTATTTCTATTTTTGAAGGACCTGTATTAACGGATGTTTTAGGTACAGTAGGCCTACCTAGGCTACTGTAAAATGCATTTTCGCTTTTGTATAAAATCTCAAACTACAGCGGTCAAATGATGTGTGCAAAGAAGCACGCACCAACAAGCATGGATTGTATTAACAGATGTTTTAGATACAGTAGACTATAGGCCTACAATGAAATATAATTAAAATTTCAAATCATGACGTGTATTCACAATTGCTCGGCTTCAAAAGCCCTAATTAATAAATGGAGTACATGTGCTCAAAGAAACCTTCTGGTGGTTTGAACAAGCCTTAATGGCATACCGAACACTAGACAGCAGTATGATGCATCTTTTAAAGGTGCACTATGCAGAAATCTCTCGCCATTTTCTGGTTACTAAAATTCCAATAGTTTGCCTAATTTCAGATTATGTGACAAAACAAGCATAGAGGATGTAGAGAATCATTGTAATATCTAAACCACTGAAATATATTTTAAATAACAAACAATATATTTTCAGCTGTTTGAAGCTGTTGTACAAAACTAAAAGTAAAAGCACTCCTAGCGGGCTGTCATTTGCCTTTTACTGGGGAGTGGCTTCCGTCTGGTCACTCTACCATAAAGGACTGATTGGTGGAGTGGTGCAAAGATGGTTGTCCTTCTGGAAGTTTCTCCCATCTCCAAAGAGGAACTCAGTTTGGCCACTGTGTTCTTGGGGACCTTCAATGCTGCATACATTTTTTTTGGTACCCTTCCCCAGATCTGTGCCTCGACACAATCCTGTCTCGGAGCTCTACGGACAATCCCTTCGATCTCATGGTTTGGTTTTTGCTCGGACATGCACTGTCAACTGTGGGACCTTATATAGACAGGTGTGTGCCTCACCAAATCATGTTCAACCAATTGAATTTACCACAGGTGGACTCCAATC
Organism: Hucho hucho; assembly: GCA_003317085.1. Taxonomy (NCBI): domain Eukaryota; kingdom Metazoa; phylum Chordata; class Actinopteri; order Salmoniformes; family Salmonidae; genus Hucho; species Hucho hucho. Next base: position 994,734 of record QNTS01000225.1, read on the forward strand.
ATGTTGTAAAAACAACTCAAGGATGACCAATGGAAACAGGATGCACCTGAGCTCATTTTCAAGTCTCATAGCAAAAGGTATAAATACTTATGTAAATAAGGTATTTCAGTTTTATTTATTTTTGAACCTGTTAACCTGTTTTCACTTTGTTGTTATGGGGTATCATCTGTAGATATTTTTTTCCTTCATCCATTTTAGAATAAGGCTATGGAACTCTATTGGAGGGATGCGGCACCATTCCTTTGTGAGAATTTCCATAATTTTGTGTTTTGTTGATAGTGGTGGGAAACTGTCTCAGACGCAGCTCCAAAATCTCCCATAAGTGTTCAATTGGGTTGAGATCTGTGACTGACACAGACATGGCTTACATCGGTTTCATGCTCATCAAACCATTTAGTGATGGGGGCTTGCCCAGCATGTTTATACATGACCCTAAGCATGATGGGATGTTAATTGCCATATTACTGTTACTCGTTATTGTTATTTGTTATTCACTGTGTATTTATTCCTTGTGTCACTTTTTCTAGTTTTTATAAAAAATATTGTCTTTATCTTAACGCTGCATTGTTGGGAAATGACCCGTAAGCTAGTTGTTAGTCTATACCTGTTGTTTACAGAGCAAGAGTGTGTTTAATACTATTGGATTTAATTAGATTTTTTGTATCTCTCATTTACTCAAGTGTTTCCAATATTTTAACAGTAACCTGTAAGCAAAGTTCAATGCATCCCACTGAGTACATTCAATACTCTAGTCAATACTCGTTCAGAATACAAAACTTGACTTTAAAAGCTGAATGTAAAATGTCAAACTACAGAAAAAGATTATGGTAATTCTAGGAACAACTTCAAACAATGTTATGGTCAATTATTTTATCTCTTCCTCTACTGCCATCAATGTCAATTAAACTGAATTAATCAAGCTAACACTTGTTCTTTAAAAATGCTCAGTTAAGAGCAAATTAAGCATATAATTAATTGTTTACTTCCTATTTAACTACGGATGATCTTCAAGGCCTTTGAGTGATATGACATCCCAGGCTTCATTCATGCATGGCTCCTGATGGTGAGAACATGGTCCTGGTTTAATGAATGCATTAGAAGACCACCGACTCCATGTCTGCATTCACTTGCATTTTACGCTTTGGTGTTCCATTCAACTGCTGACAATTGAGAGACTGTAAAGATTACATTCTAATTAGTCAAGTCAAGGGGGCAGAGGAAATATGAATTTCTCCACCTTAGGACATGAGTCAGCACAAAGATGGACTGTCTATAGGGCAGTTCAGGGAAATGCCAGATGGGCTGGTTCATCTTTAGCCCATTGGGCAGTCTGAATTGGGGTGGATTTGCGCAGAATAGTCATTATTTAGCTAATAATGGGGGCCTCAAGGGAAAAATGGTCTGGTGTGTTAGAAATGTCTGGGCCCATTTCTGGTCCTAGTCCGTCCCTGACACGAGTCAACAGACAGTGGGAATCGAGGACGGTCTCATGGAAAAGCAACCGATTTTGGACAGTTCTACTACCTAACCAACAACATCTCTATTTTACTATTTCATATAGTAAACCCTGATGAAGGACATGCTGTATGAAACCCCTCCCCTGTAACAAGTACTGCACTGTATCACCTGTCATAGTACAGTAACTATGATTTATCCATTTATTTTGGCTACCACCTGTGTCCGAGAGAAGAGGACTACTGCCCTCCCAGTGTTTGTTTCAAGAAAATGTTGTTATCTAACGCAGTAGAGGTATGAAAAAAATGACAGGATTGATATTGGATGATAATATCTTGTTCTCCATGATAGATGAAAACACGTCACTATGGTCCGGACTTGATTCCTGCCCAGGTCACGAGTAATGACCATATTATTAACTTCAATGATATAGGACAACATTTTGATTTCGGCCTAAATATACCCAAACATAATTATTTTTCATGTGATGGCCGTAAACAATAACTGGTAAAGTTGCATAGTTTTAGAAAGTTCTGGAACTCACCCCTCTGGTCATGTTTTTAATAAATTGCAGCGGTGTACTCTGTAAATATGAAAGATCATATATACATTTTTTCCTATTCAACAAACTTGGGCATTAGAGCTTGAAATTACTGAAATGCTTTCTAAATATAGTAACAATAACTATTTGTAATAATGAATAGTTTTTATAGCATTTTTTTATGTTGGCTGGCTTGCATGCAATGTTTTATTCGATTATGCCAACTGTCTAGAGGTTGAGGATGGAGAGAAGCAGAGGTGTACAAAGATGAGACTGTATGGTGGACTAAGTTATAAGGCTACTCCTGAATTACTATTGAAGTGTGATGTGCTTTCTGGTTGCCCAAGTAGGTGCTGCATTTTGTTAGTAGTGAAGAGTATCTTGCTAGCTACTAGTCCAGTGCCTAGTTCAGAACTCTAACTTCATCTGACTGAGTCCTACTATGAAGTCACGAAGGGCGTGGATGGTGAGACACCATGATGATAACGCTCCCAGCTCCCCTTTGACCACCTCCTCAATCGTTGACCTCAATCCATTAACTTTCTCAACCTCCAGTCTCTTGAATGTCAATCTATTCATGATGATTCATTGTTTTTAAATTGCTTTGTTTTTGTTGTTGGTTTACAGTGCATTGAGATTTCTTTATGTAATGAATAGCTTTATAAAAGTTGAATAAATTATTATTATTAGAGTACAATATTGTCACTACATATAACCGGCGATAGCAAATTTTCTTCTAAACGTCCACTGAGGGGCGCAGAGACAACATTCAAATGTGTGCAGACTCATTACAACTTCAGCTTTAAGCACCAAGTCCTTTTGTCAGTCTGTGACCAAGACAAAGTAATATTTTTTGAATTATATGAAATTATATAGTATTTTTTCATGTCGATAGCTGTAAATCCAGCTCAGAATATCACAGCGAGGTGAAACCACAACGGCTGGATTAGCTGTCACTGTTTATATGCAGTCTCCAGGCTGGGCTCGTTCGCTCAGAGGAAGAGAAAATAATTTTTTTTGTCTGGATAGGCCAGATAATGTGACACTTTTTTTACTCCCTACACAAATGTGGTGTCTGAAACCTGACACTTCAAGTCAGCTTCGCTGGGAGAGTGGTAGTGGAGAGCAGATGGGTCTTTCTGGCACTTGTGGCAAAGAAGGGGGCTGAGTGATAATTGGCGAGTGATAATTGGCAGATATGTGAGGGCAGAACTAATAAACAGGCTCTGCCCTCTCACTAAAATGGCCACCCTGACCAGATCTACAGATCACAAAATGGCCGACCGCCAAAAACGACAATCCCCAGAAGCAAGGGGAAAGCTTGGAAGGTGGGACCGACCCACAGATAAGGGGTCAAGACAAACCAGGAATAGAGAGAGGAAGGGGCTGGGGGATCTGTGAACCATAGAGAAAGAGGAAATGACAATATATATCGGCTGGATTTACCATGTATGACCTGGACTGAAGCACGGTGGTTAGGAAAGACTCCCTAGAAAGGCAGGAACCTAGGAAGAACCCTAGAGAGGAACCAGGCTCTAGGTTCCCTAGCCACAGGCAGAAGAGTTGAAACTGGAGCAGCAGCTCGACCAGGTGGACTGGGGACAGCCAAGAGTCATCAAGCCAGGTAATCGTGAGGCATGATCCTAGGGCTCAGGTTCTCCGGGAGGGGAGGGAGAGAAGGAGAGAGAGAGAATTAGAGGGAGCATTCATAAAATTCACACATTACACCAGATATAACAGACTGACCCTAGTCTCCCGGCACATACTATTGCAGTTTAGATACTGGAGACTGAGACAGGGTGGGTTGGGGGACACTGTGGCCCCGTCCGACAATACCCCCGGACAGGGCCATCCAGGCAGGATATAACCCCACCCACTTTGCCAAAGCACAGCTCCCACACCACTAGAGTGATATCAACAGACCACCAATTTCCTCCACCGGGATGGCATGGAAGAGCACTAGTAAGCCAGTGACTCATTCCCCGTAATAGGGTCAGAGGCAGTGGAGAGAGGGGAGCCGGCCAGGTAGAGGCAGCAAGGGCAGTTCGTCCCTCCAGTGCCTTGCCATCCACCTTCCAACCCCTGGGCCAGACTACACTCAGTCATAGGACCTACTGAAGAGATGAGTCTTCAGTGAAGACATAAAGGTCGAAACCAAGTCTGCGTCTCTCACGTGAATATGCAGATCATTCCATAGAAATTGAGCTCTATAGGAGAAAGCCCTGCCTCCAGCTTAGAAATTCTAGGGACACTAAGGAGGCCTGAGTCTTCTTTGGTTCTAGTCAGGATTCTAGCAGCTGTGTATAGCACTAACTGAAGTTAATTTGGTGCTTTATCCGGGTAGTCGGAGAGTAGAGGATTGCAGTAGTCTAATCTAGAAGTGACAAAAGCATGGATTAGCTTTTCTGCATCATTTTTGGACAAAAGGTTTGATGATACGAAGATGGAAGAAAGCTGTCCTTGAAATATTCTTGATATGTTCGTCAAAAGAGAGATCACGGTCCAGAGTAATTCTGAGGTCCTTCAGAGTTTTATTTGAGACGACTGTACAACCATCAAGATTAATTGTCAGATCCAACAGCAAATCTCTTTGTTTCTTGGGACCTAGAATTAGTATCTGTTTTTTTATCAGAGTTTATAAGTAAGAAACTTCCTTATATCTGAAACACACAATTTTGGGGCTTCACCATGTTTCATTGAAATGTACAGCTCTGTGTAGTCTGCATAGCAGTGAAAGTTGACATTTACGAATGACATGACCAAGAGGTAGAATATATAGTGAAAACAATAGTGGTACTAAAACGGAACCTTGAGGAACGCTGAAACTTACAATTGATTTGTCAAAGGACAAACCATCCACAGAGACGAACTGATAGCTTTCCCGACAGATAAGATCTAAACCAGGCAATAACCGTGTAGACCCATTAGGGTTTCTAATCTCTTCAAAAGAATGTGGTGATCGATGGTTTAGGAGTGAGCACTAAGGTCTAGGAGCTCGAGGACAGATCCAGAGCCTTGGTCTGACACCATTATTTGTCTTCAGGAAGGCAGTGAGTTGCTGCATAACAGCTTTTTCATATTTTTTTGAGAGGAATGGGAGATTCAGTATAGGCAGATTCAAAGTGGAGTCCTTAATTTGCTTTCTAATGATCATGACCTTTTCATCGAAGAAGTTCATGCATTTATCACTGCTGAAGTGAAAGCTATCCTCTCTTGTTGAATGCTGCTTTTTAGTTAGATTTGCGACAGTATCAAAAATAAATGTTGGATTGTTCTTATTCTCCTCAATTAGGTTGAAAAAAGGCGATGATAGAGCAGCAGTGAGGGCTCTTTGATATTGCGCGGTACTGTCTTTCCAAGCTTGTCGGAAGACTTCCAGTTTGACATTTCCGTTCCAATTTTCTGGAAGCTTGCTTCAGGCCTCGGGTATTTGTTGTATAGAAGGGAACAAATTTCTTGTAACAAATGTTTTTGTTGTTAAGGGTGCGACTGCATCTAGGGTATTATGCAAGGTTAAATTAAGATCCTCAGTTAGGTGGAGGGAGTCTGGAAAGGCATCTAGGAGTCTTTGGGTTGTCCAAGAATTTATAGCACGGCTTTTGATGAACCTTGGTTGGGGTCTGAGCCGATTATTTGTAGCGATTGCAAGCTTAACTTCTTAGGGAGCGGCTCCTGAGGTGACGGTTTTGGAGAGTCTGGCGTGCCCAAAGTAAAATGCCTCCCACTCAGGCCCAGAAAATAGGATATGCACATAATTAGTACTATTGGATAGGAAACACTCTGAAGTTTCTAAGAGTGTTAAAATATTGTCTGTGAGTATAACAGAACGGATATAGCAGGCGAAAACCCGAGGAATTTCTGTCCTGGAAAAAGTGATTTTGACACATTGCCTCATTTTGAACCCCTCCCTATTGAAAATGACCATATATGGGAGTAAGATTGCAGTACCTATTGCTTCCACTGGATGTCAACAGTCTCTAGACAGTGTTTGATGATGTTTAGTTGCTCTGGATGGTAATAGAAGAAGATGTAAACAGAAGAGGATGCGTTCACGGGCTCGCGTGCGCTGTGGTTTTTTCCTTTCTGTGGCAATGAGTAGGTCCGGAGACATTTTGGACAAAGCCCACTGAGTCGATGATATCTCCGAAAGCCTTTTGGAATGGGTCTGTGGACTTCTCCATGTGAATATTAAAGTCACCAAAAAATTTAATATTATCTGCCATGACTACAAGGTCTGATAGGAATTCACGGATCTCAGTGAGGAACACTGTATACGGACCAGGAGAACTGTAAACAGTAGCTATAATAAGTTGNGGTTGATTTATAATAGTAAATATACGTAAAAGTGTTCCTAAGGATACATTTAAAACTATGTTTGAATGTTCTTGGACAAGTTTATAGGTATAAGATGAACGAGTTCGCGCCACGTTTCAATGGACTAGTGGAGGCTGTCGTTTCTGACTATGACGCGCGAACCAAATGGAGATTTATGGATATAATACATGACTTTTTCTAACAAAATAACCATGGATTGTCTTCGTTGGACACTTAGGATGACCTCAGCAGAAGTTCTTCAACAGGTAATTGATTTGTTTTCGCTGTGAAATGTGTTATGTGTGTGCCACGCTGGCTAATGAATTCATGGCTATGAGAAAGTATGTGAGGCGCTGCCCTCAAACAATCAAATGTAGAGCTTTCGCCGTAAAGCCTTTTTGAAATCTGACAACGCTGTGATATTGCCAAGAAACAGAGCTTTTGATGAGTATGAAACACTTGTATATTGGTGCATGTTTAATAATTCAACTTTGGGATTTTGAATTTGGCGCTTTACATTTTACCTGGTGGTGTCGGGAGTGGGTCGCTAGCGACCCCACCGCTCCCTGTCTAGTTAACACAGTAAATTCATCAGGCTTGAGCCATGTTTCAGTCAGGCCAATCACATCAAGATTAGGATCAGTGGTTAGTTTATTGACTTTGAATGCCTTGGAAGTGAGGGATCTAACATTAAGTAACCCTATTTTGAGATGTAAGATATCACAAGCTCTTTCAATAATGACAGGAATGGAGGAGGTCTTTATTCCAGTGAGATTGCTAAAGCGAACACCACCATGTTTTGTTTTGCTCAACCTAGATCGAGGCACAGACACGTTCTCAATGGGGATAGCTGAGCTGACTACACTGATTGTGCTAGTGGCAGACTCCACTAACCTGGCAGGCTGGCTAACAGGTTTCACCCTGGCCTGCACCCTCTCTCATTGTGGAGCTAGAAGAATTAGAGCCCTGTCTATGTTCATAGATAAGTTGAGAGCACCCCTTCAGCCAATACTGTGGATCTACAAAGTGTTGACTTTGGGGGGGTAAATAGTTATGCACGCTCAAGTTTTCTGTTTTTTTGTCTTATTTCTTGTTTGTTTCACAATAAATAAATATTTTGCATCTTCAAAGTGGTAGGCATGTTGTTAAAATCAAATGATACAAACCCCCCAAAAATCTATTTTAATTCCAGGTTGTAATGCAACAAAATAGGAAAAATGGGTTGAATACTTTCATAAGCCACTGTGTGTGTGTCTATTGTTGTGACTTAGATGAAGACCAGATACAATTTGATGACCAATTTATGCAGAAATCCAGGTAATTCCAAAGGGTTCACATACTTTTTCTTGCCACTGTACAGTGTAAAAAAGATCAGACCTAAAATTGAGCCCTGGGGAACTCCTTTTGTAAGCCTTCGAAACTCAAATTTCATACCCTCCTGAGCCAAACACTGTGTTCTGTCAGAAAGGTCGTTTTGGAACCAATCCAATGCCTCAACACTTAAACCAACCTTTTTTTATCTATACAACAGCAGGGCATGGTCAATAGTGTCGAAGGCCTTCGATAAGTCAATACAAAGTGAAACACAGTGATTTTTCTTGTCCTGAGCATCTAGAATACTACCTACAACCTTACGTACAGCAGTAATTGTACTATGCTTGGCTCTTAAACCCAACTGGAATTGAGATAAAACTGAGTTATTATAAAGAAAGTCTTTGAACTGTGAGTTCACCAGGTTTTCCAAAACTCTTGCAGACAGTTTAGATATGGGACGATAGTTATCCAACTGGGACAGATCTCCACCTTTATGTACAGGCGTGACATAGGCTGCTTTCCAGACTTTTTGGAATGGTATTACTTGCCAATGAAAGATTTAATATATGAGTGAAAGGGGCAGCAATGATCTCTGCACCATTTTTTTTTTAAAATATGGGTTTCATTCATCCGGGTCAGCTGCTTTCTTAATATCAATAGATTTGAGTTCCTTTACAACTTCTGAATGCTCAATCTCTGTTAATTAAATGAAATAAATGAACCGTAGGCTGGCATGTGGCAGTTTCATTCACAGCCTCATTTGAGATGTTTGGAAGGTGTTAATTTTCAAATAAATGCCCAGCTTTAGCAAAATGCTCATTAAACATGTCTAGCAGTTTATTCTTGTCAGTCACATCCATTGAATTGGAGGTCAACACCAAAGGAGTTTGTGTTAGCATTCATGGATTTAATGGTTTTCCATAATTTCGTTGGGTTATTGAGGTTTGCCTTGGTCGCCTCGCTTCGCATTCTAAAGAAACTATGCAGTAATACGTTTTTATATATTATTTCTTACATTGTTACCCCAGGAAATCTTAAGTCTTATTACATACAGCTAGGAAGAACTATTGGATATAAGAGCAACGTCAACTTACCAACATTACGACCAGGAATACGACTTTCCCGAATCGGATCCTCTGTTCGGACCACCACCCAGGACAATGGATCTGATCTCAGTAGGCAATCCAAAACAACAGCGCCGCAGAAAGGGCCAGATGGAGCGGTCTTCTGGTCAGGCTACGTAGACGGGCACATCGCTTACCGCTCCCAAGTATACTACTCGCCAATGTCCAGTCTAGGTAGACGAAACTCGAGCAAGGGTTGCCTTCCAGAGAGACATCAGAGATTATAACATTCTCTGTTTCACGGAAACATGGCTCACTCGGGATATGTTATCATAGTCGGTACAGCCACCCGGTTTCTTCACGCATCGCGTCGACAGAAACAAACATCTCTCTGGTAACAAGAAGGGTGGGGGTGTATGCCTTATGATTAACGACTCGTGGTATAATCATAACAACATACAGGAACTCAAGTCCTTTGTTCACCTGACCTAGAATTCCTAAAAATCAAATGCAGACCTCATTATCTACCAAGAAAATTCTCTTTGATTATAATCACAGCCGTGTATATCCCCCCCAAGCAGACACCTTGACGGCCCTGAAAGAACTTCACTGGACTCTATGTAAACTGGAAACCATATATCCTGAGGCTGCATTTATTGTAACTGGGGATTTTAACTACTTAGGGAGCAGTGGGGCGCTAGTGCATTCATCATTAAACATTCATCAATATACAAGTGTTGCATAGTCATCAAAAGCTCTGATTCTTGGCAATATCAGAGCATTGTCAGATTTCAAAAAGGCTTTATGGCGAAAGCACAACATTTGATTGTTTGAGGATAGCCCCTCTCATATTTTATGCATTAGCATAAATCCATAACCAAAGCGGGTCTCATAAAACGCATAAAATCGCTAATATAAAATCCTTTACCTTTCGAAGAACTTCTGCTGAGGGCTTCCCAAGTGTCCAACGAAGACATCCAATGGTTCTTTTGTTAGAAAAAGTCCTTTATTATATCCATAAATCTCAGTTTGGTTGGCGCGTTATGTTCATAAAATACAGCGTCCACTCGCCCATTGAACCGTGAAGAGAACACGTTCAACCTATACCTATACACTTGTCCAAGAACAATCAAACATCATTGATAATGTATCCTTAGGAACACTTTTATGTATATTTACTATAATATTTCAACCGGATTATAAACTGGACGATAGGAAAGGAAAAAACCACAGCACGCGCGAGCCCGTGAACGCGCCTCCTCTTCTGTTTACATCCTGTGACTAGTTCGAAATTCTTCTTCTATTACCATCCAGAGCAACCTAACATCACCAAACACTGTCTAGAGACTGTTGACATCCAGTGGAAGCAATAGGTACTGCAATCTTACTCCCATATATGGCTGTTTTCAGTAGGGAGGGGTTCAAAATGAGGCAATGTGTCAAAAACACTTTTTCCAGGACAGAAATTCTTCGGGTTTTCGCCTGCCATAATTTAACACTCTTAGAAACTTCAGAGTGTTTCCTATCCAATAGTACTAATTATGTGCACATCCTAGTTTCTGGGCCTGAGTGGCAGGCCTTTTACTTTGGGCACGCCAGACTCTCCAAAACCGACACCTCAGCTGCCGCTCCCTAAGAAGTTACAAAGCTAATATGAAAACAAGGCTCCCTAAATTTTATCAGCGTATCGAATGCGCAACTCGAGCTGGCAGCGTTCTAGATCATTGCTACTCTAGCTTCCGCGACGCATACAAAGCCCTCCCCCGCCCTCCTTTCGGCAAATATGACCATGACTCTATTTTGTTGTTTCCAGCCTATAGACAGAAAATTAAACAGGAAACGCCCGTGCTCAGTTCTGATCAACGCTGGTCCGACCAATCGGATTCCACGCTTCAAAATTGCTTCGATCACGTGGACTGGGATATGTTTTGGATAGCCTCAGACAACAACGCCGATGTATACTCTGACTCGGTAAGCGAGTTTATTAACAAGTGCATCGGTGATGTAGTACCTTCGCTTTGAGGACAACACTGATACGGCCCGCTATCAAAACCTGTGGGCTCTCCTTCACCGTGGCCAACGTGAGTAAAACATTTAAACGTGTTAACCCTTGCAAGGCTGCCGGCCCAGACGGCATCCCTAGCCGTGTCCTCAGAGCATGCGCAGACCACCTGGCTGGTGTGTTCACGGACATATTCAATCAGTCCCTATCCCAGTCTGCTGTGCCCACATGCTTCAAGCTAAGGTAACTGGGCTAAACGACTATCGCCCGTAGCACTCACTTCTGTCATCATGAAGTGCTTTGAGAGACTAGTCAAGGATCATATCATCTCCACCCTACCTGATACACTAGACCCACTCCAAATTGCTTACCGCCCCAATAGGTCCACAGATGACGCAATCGCAATCCCACTGCACACTGGCCTAACCCATCTGGACAAGAGAAATACCTATGTAAGAATGCTGTTCATCGACTACAGCTCAGCATTTAACACCATAGTACCCTCCAAACTCGTCATTAAGCTCGAGACCCTGGTTCTCGACCCCGCCCTGTGCAATTGGGTCCTGAACTTTCTGACGGCCCGCTGATCCTCAACACTGGGACCCCACAAGTGTGCGTTCTCAACCCTCTCCTGTACTCCCTGTTCACCTATGACTGCGTGGCCATGCACGCCTCCAACTCAATCATCAAGTTTGCAGATGACTACAGTGGTAGGCTTGATTACCAACAACGACGAGACGGCCTACAGGGAGGTGGTGAGGGCCCTCGGAGTGTGGTGTCAGGAAAATAACCTCGCACTCAACGTCAACAAAACAAAGGAGATGATCGTGGACTTCAGGAAACAGGAGAGGGAGCACCCCCCATCCACATTGATGGGACAGTAGTGGAGAAGATGGAAAGTTTTAAATTCCTCAGCGTACACATCACGAACAAACTGAAATGGTCCACCCACACAGACAGCGTGGTGAAGAAGGCGCAACAGCGCCTTTTCAACTTTAGGAGGCTGAAGAAATTTGGCTTGTCACCAAAAACACTCTTTTACAGATGCACAATCGAGAGCATCCTGTCGGGCTGTATCACCACCTGGTACGTCAACTGCTCCACTCACAACCTTAAGGATCTCCAGAGGGTATTGCGGTCTGCACAACGCATCACCGGGGCAAACTACCTGCCCTCCATGACATCTACATCACCCGATGTCACAGGAAGGCCAAAAAGATCATCATGGACAACAACCACCCGAGCCTCTGCCTGTTCACCCCGCTATCATCCAGAAGGCAAGGTCAGTACAGGTGCATCAAAGCTGGGACCGAGAGACTGAAAAACAGCTTCTATCTCAAGGCCATCAGACTGGTAAATAGCCATCACTAACATTGAGTGGCTGCTGCCAACATACTGACTCAAATCTCTAGCCACTTTAATAATTAAAAATTGGATGTAACAAATGTTTCACTAGTCACTTTAAACAATGCCACTCCATATAATCTTTACATACCCTACATTACTCATCTCATATGTATATACTGTACTCTATACCATCTACTGCATCTTGCCTATGCCGCACGGCCATCGCTCATCCATATATTTATATGTACATATTCTTATTCATCCCTTTACACTTGTGTGTATAAGGTAGTTGTTGTGAAATTGTTAGATTACTTGTTAGATATTACTGCACTGTCGGAACTAGGAGCACAAGCATTTCGCTACACTCGCATTAACATCTGCTAACCATGTGTGTGACCAATAAATATTGATTTGATAGATTCGTAATTGAAGCTAGATTTGCATTTCCGTATTAACAAGGTGCACTTATTTTTCAGTGCCCTGAATAACTGCCATTCAGTATGGGAATTACCCTTTCTAGCTTTGGCCCATTGTGTATTTCATTTATGGATCAAATCACAGTCCTCTTATGTTTTCAGAGTTTGGAGATAACCAATCCCAGTTTAAATCGCCCATAAGGACCATTTCATTTTCCCCCCAACCACATATCAGTTCAGCCAGAGAATCCAGGGATTCTACTTTTGCAGATGGAGGTCTATAACATCCTATCAAATCTAAGTTCACTACTTTCGATAACTGCAGCTTCAATGCTAAAAACTCAAACTGTTTTGGTTTAGATAAAGACCTTAGTTCAGTAACCACGTAACTGTATTTAATATAGATGGCTATATCTCCCCCCCCTACTTTGTTGGTAACATCGATAAACATTATAACCATCCAAGCCTATAGACTGATTCAGAACAGATTAAGCCAGGTCTCGGACAGTACTAAGACATTTGGGTCAGCAGTGTGAACCCAGACTTTTATCATGTCCAATTTCGGCATCAAACTCCTCACATTAATATGCATCAGTTACAACAAACACATTTTTAGCCAGACCAAACCCTGTAGATGAGAAAGTGTTATGTGTTAGGAGTCAAATGGTAACACAACCGGATCCCTCTAAAAGCTAATATACCATCAGTCAAAGTAGGGTTTAGCGGTATTTCTGGGATAGGGAGATGAGATTGTTTTTGATAATTTAGACTATGCAATGAGCCATAACCCATGTAGGCAGAAATTAAAAACATTTGTACAAACATACCAATTTTAAATACTGAATCCAACAGTTCACTAATACAAAAAGAAAACAAAATTTAAATATACTGAGAATCTTTTGAAACCTTAAATTGACACGATAAAGACAACTATCAGATAAATGTGATGTGCTGCCTTCGCAAGAATGAATGTCATGGACAAAACCACCGTAACAATGCTTTCATGAAATCCACTTACTGTAGAGAGACTCGTAAAAGGTGAGGGACAGAAAGGCAGGAGGGGAAGAATAAGTGGGAGAAATTGACAGATGGGGGGATGGAAGAGAAAGGGGATGGAAGAAAAAGGAACAATGTCTTTGTAATGATGTTATGTGGAATCACAGAATTCAGAGATAGGACAAGTAAGTAAGCATATGTAAGCATATGCCAAAGCACATTGCATTAACCTATTTACAGCTCTACATCTAAAGAAACGTCCCTTTTTAGGACCCTGTCTTTCAAAGATAATTCGTAAAAATCCAAATAACATCACAGATCGTCATTGTAAAGGGTTTAAACACTGTTTCCCATGCTTGTTCAATGAACCATAAACAATTAATGAACATGCACCTGTGCAATGGTCGTTAAGACACTAACAGCTTACAGACGGTAGGCAATTAAGGTCACAGTTAGGACACTGAAGAGGCCTTTCTACTGACTATGAAAAACACCAAAGGAAAGATGCCCAGGGTCCCTGCTCATCTGCGTGAACGTGCCTTAGGCATGCTGCAAGGAGGCATGAGGACTGCAGATGTGGCCAGGGCAATACATTGAGACGCCTAAGACAGCGCTACAGGGAGACAGGATGGACAGCTGATCGTCCTCGCAGTGACAGACCACGTGTAACAACACCTGCACAGGATCAGTACATCTGAACATCACACCTGCGGGACAGGTACAGGATGGCAACAACAACTGCCAGAGTTACACCAGGAACACACAATCCCTCTATCAGTGCTCAGACTGTCTGCAATAGGCTGAGAGAGGCTGAGGGCTTGTAGGCCTGTTGTAAGGCAGGTCCTCACCAGACATCATCGGCAACAACATCGCCTATGGCCACAAACCCACCGTCGCTGGACCAGACAGGACTGGCAAAAAGTGCTCTTCACTGACGAGTCGCGGTTTTGTCTCACCAGAGGTGATGATCGGATTCGTGATGATCGGATTCGCGATTATCGTCGAAGGAATGAGCGTTACACCGAGGCCTGTACTCTGGAGTGGGATCGATTTGGAGGTGGAGGGTCTGTCATGGTCTGGGGCGGTGTGTCACTGCATCATCGGACTGAGCTTGTTGTCATTGCAGGCATTCTCAATGCTGTGCGTTACAGGGAAGACATCCTCCTCCCTCATGTGGTACCCTTCCTGCAGGCTCATCCTGACATGACCCTCCAGCATGACAATGCCACCAGCCATACTGCTCAGAACAGTGTGAACCCAGACTAGGGCTATTCCCCCCAAGAAATGTCCTGGAACTTGCAGGTGCCTTGGTGGAAGAGTGGGGTAACATCTCACAGCAAGAACTGGCAAATCTGGTGCAGTCCATGAGGAGGAGATGCACTGCAGTACTTAATGCAGCTGGTGGCCACACCAGATACTGACTGTTACTTTTGATTTCAAATCAAATCTAATTTTATTTGTCACATACACATGGTTAGCAGATGTTAATGCGAGTGTAGCGAAATGCTTGTGCTTCTAGTTCTGACCATGCAGTAGTATCTAACAAGTAATCTAACAATTTCACAACAACTACCTTATACACACAAGTGTAAAGGATTGAATACGAGTATGTACATATAAATATATGGATGAGCGATGGCTGACCGGCATAGGCAAGATGCAGTAGATGGTATATAGTAC
>QNTS01000225.1:1020267-1110548 GCA_003317085.1 Hucho hucho
TTAACTTCTCAGGGAGCAGCTCCCGAGGTGACGGTTTTGGAGAGCCTGGCGTGCCCAAAGTAAAATGCCTCCCATTCAGGCCCAGAAAATAGGATATGCATATATTTAGTACCATTGGATAGGAAACACTCTGAATTTTCCAAAACTGTTAACCATTTGTCTGTGAGTGAAACAGAACGGATATGGCAGGCAAAACCCCGAGGAATTTCTGTCCTGGAAAAAGTGATTTTGACACATTGCTCATTTGGGAACCCCTCCCTCATGAAAATGACCATATAAGGGCATATGAATGCAGTACACGTCGCTTCCTTATGATGTCAACAGCCTCGAGACGGTGTTTCCCTCCATTTTGGATGCTTTAGACCAGAGAAAACGACCAAACAAGTGGGTCCCCCCTTGATGACAACAGTACCCAGGGCGCGCGCCCGAGAAGTCGCGCAGTGTCTTATTTACCGTCTTTAGAGCTCAGTTTATATTCCGGTTGATTTATAATAGTAAATATACGTAAAAGTGTTCCTAAGGATACATTTAAAACTATGTTTGAATGTTCTTGGACAAGTTTATAGGTATAAGATGAACGAGTTCGCGCCACGTTTCAATGGACTAGTGGAGGCTGTCGTTTCTGACTATGACGCGCGAACCAAATGGAGATTTATGGATATAATACATGACTTTTTCTAACAAAAGAACCATGGATTGTCTTCGTTGGACACTTAGGATGACCTCAGCAGAAGTTCTTCAACAGGTAATTGATTTGTTTTCGCTGTGAAATGTGTTATGTGTGTGCCACGCTGGCTAATGAATTCATGGCTATGAGAAAGTATGTGAGGCGCTGCCCTCAAACAATCAAATGTAGAGCTTTCGCCGTAAAGCCTTTTTGAAATCTGACAACGCTGTGATATTGCCAAGAAACAGAGCTTTTGATGAGTATGAAACACTTGTATATTGGTGCATGTTTAATAATTCAACTTTGGGATTTTGAATTTGGCGCTTTACATTTTACCTGGTGGTGTCGGGAGCTAGCGACCCACCGCTCCCTGTCTAGTTAACAAACCTCCAGATGAGCTTCAATGCCATATAACACTCCTTCCATGGCCTCCAACTGCTCTTAAATGTTAGTAAAACTAAATGCATGCTCTTCAACCTATCGCTGCCCGCACCCGCCCGCCCGACTAGCATCACTACTCTGGACGGTTCTGACTTAGAATATGTGGACAACTACAAATACCTAGGTGTCTGGTTAGACTGTAAACTCTCCTTCCAGACTCACATTAAGCATCTCCAATCCAAAATGAAATCTAGAATCGGCGATGTCTTTTACAATATAGCCTCCAATACTCTACTCAGCAAATTGGATGTAGTCTATCACAGTGCCATCTGTTTTGTCACCAAAGCCCCATATACTACCCACCACTGCAACCTGTATGCTCTCGTTGGCTGGCCCTCACTTCAAATTCATTGCCAAACCCAATGGCTCCAGGTCATCTATAAGTCTTTGCTAGGTAAAGCACCGCCTTATCTCAGCTAACTGGTCACCATAGCAACACCCACCCGTAGCACGCGCTCCAGCATGTATATTTCACTGGTCATCCCCAAAGCCAAATCCTCCTTTGGCCGTCTTTCCTTCCAATGACTGGAACGAATTGCAAAAATCACTGAAGCTGGAGACTTATATCTCCCTCACTAACTTTAAGCATTTACACAACGCAGAGGATGAGAGGACTAGAATTAACAATCAATGGAAGTAGTTGTTTTTAAGTTCAACATCTGTTAGGAATGTCAGTCCTGAACGTGTACTATGTTTTCATTGGTCTGAGCCTGAAATAGAATACTTGTTATTTGGCCAATGGCCCAGTTGTACTGCAAGGACTTCTAATTGGTCAGCAACAGGCTAGGGTCAGGGGTTATAAATGACATCCTGTCCCTTTGTTTTGAGGAGAGAATCACTCAGGAGAGAATCACTGGGGACAGGGCAGCATGAATGTCTACCTTCTACTTCCAAGCATGATTCGTTCGCTTTGAATAAACCTATTTTTCACCCACTGATTTGCTTTGGGGTCTGTGTTATTGAAGAGTAACATCAACTGCTAACATTTGGTGCCGTGACCCGGATGAATTGGTCTGAACAACAACAAGAAAAACTAAACTGTGTCTTGATCCAGAAGAAAGAAAGAAGGCTGAGCACATCCTACTTTGGGAGAGTCACCTCTTAATCTCCTGATTGATGGCATAATTGCTGGGTCTTGACCAATATCATTTTAAAATAACCAAATCAGGTTAAAATTTGATACGTACTGTATCTGTGATGCATAAGGTTCAAGTACTTTGTTCTCTATTAAAAGGTTTGAGGCCTTTGTCTTTGTTCTCTATTATAGGGGTTCAAGTCCTCTATTAAAATGTTAGAGTCCTTTCTTTTTGTGAAACCTTGCTGCGTAGAAGTGAGTTATTAGTTGAGTAGAGATTTTTACACGTGGTAAAAATTTGTAAAAAAAAGCCTTTGAAGTGAAAATAAGTTTGTATGGGTAGACAGGCCCTACTGAGACAATTTGTGTTCTAGAAGAGGTTTGAGTCCTCAAAAGGGGATATATTTTGGGGTTAAATATAGACATATATTATACAACTTTTGAAGTTGATGTAATGTCATTGTTAAGTGAGAAAACCACTCTGGAAAAGGGCGGAACAGCTCTTCCGGATGTGAGCATGAAACAGATTTTAAATTCACTGTCTAGTGATATAAAGAACCATTTCAAAGTAGACAAAAAGACATGGGTGAAAAAGTCAGACGCGGCCCCCACCTGTGGACTCTTTGTTCCCTCAATCTACCCTCAGGCTGAGTTGCGCAAGGATGATCGGGTTTCAAGCATCTGGCCAGTGCTGCCTGGCTTTGAGTCAACAGATTTTGACAGAGGTGACGAACGATGTCTTAGGCAAACCAGAACACAGGCTGTAAAAGGAAGTAAAGACAAACCTCTAGTCACAGTAATCACACATAAATCAGCATCTCCAAAACTGTTGGATGAATGTTCAAAATCTTTGAAGCATCCACAAGACGTGGGTATCAGTGTTGTGCAGATTCCGAGTGAAACCAACAACATTACTCGTTCAGCAAAAGAGATACCTGGTGTATGTCATTATTGCGGGATTTCTGGTCACCGGCAACGAGAATGTTTGTGAAAGAAAACGTGTCTTCATGAGAAGTGGCCAGGAGAAGAAGGGTCCGTTTAAGGGAAAATGGAATCAAGACAACAGCCCCAACGACACAATGCTGATGCAGAAATTTAAGAAGATCTCTTCGGCTCAGCAGCAGAGTTTGCTGGATGCTGTGGATGTAAACTAATAGACTCCTCTTACGTCCCATCTCAGCTGGTGTACATATGAAATCGGATGGAATATATGTCAACATGATGGTTACCTTCAGGATCGGTGTCCCTTCCACGGGACGGTTGAGCTAATGTAGGCTAATGCGATTAGCATGAGGTTGTAAGTAACAAGAACATTTCCCAGGACATAGACATATCTGATATTGGCAGAAAGCATAGATTCTTGTTAATCTAACTGCACTGTCGTATGTACAGTAGCTATTACAGTGAAATATGATATAACATTTTGAACAGAAACGCAATGGTTCATTGGATCAGTCTAAAACTTTGCACATACATTGATGTCATCTAGTGGCCAAAATCTAAATTGCACCTGGGCTGGAATAATACATGACGGTATTTCTCTTGCATTTTCAAAATAACGTTTGTTTTTTTCTTTGTATTATCTTTTGCCAGATCTATTGTGTTATATTCTACTACATTCCTTTCATATTTCCATAAACGTCAAAGTGTTTCCTTTCAAATGGTACCAAAAATATGCATATCCTTGCTTCAGGGCCTGACATACCCAAACTGACATACCCAAATCTAACTACCTGTAGCTCACATGTCAGTTTAGGCGAAAATTGAAAAAAAGGGGCTAATCCTTTGCAGTACATTTTTTAGGAGATATGGGTTCTGAAGTCACTGTATTGCCCATATCTTATGCAAAACATATGTCCTCAGTACACAGGCAAGTAGATGAGAGCAACAGGAGTGGGGATGGAGGGGACAGATATGAAACAGACCAAACCATTACCAATTTCTATTGGTCCAATGAAGATTGCTGCAGGGGTGTGGCTCATTTCAACAACCTATTTTAGGCCTTGATGTTGTTATGCTACTTGACTCTACATTGAACATTTCTGAAGGGAAGGTGACGTGGCAAATTAGACAACTGCAGGGATCTACAGTTCAGAACCATGTTATTTGGACTACGAAGAAAAATGTGTGGAACATTGGATATGAACCAGTGTACTAGCAAGAAAGCTATGTATGTTACTAAAGTAGTGGAGGCTCCTAACATCATACAACATGGCACACCATGTAATAAATTAAAATTTATATAAAGAAAGAGTATCTCAGCACAGCAGGTCAGGAGCAAATAAGAGAATGAACAATTCATATTATACCCTTTTTTAAGCATCTGAGTTGTTTGGATTCAAAACCTGAGTTGGTGACCAATAGTATTTCTGTACAGTTAACCTCAAATCAGATATTAGACCTACATGATGTAACCTCTGCTTCTCAGAGGTGTGACAATGGGGGTTGGCAAGACCAACACAGAGAATGTCCTAAGACAACACAGAGAATTCCTAAGACAACACACAGCAAATTCTTGCATACAGTTGATAAGAAGAGTCACTTCGGGTCTGGGCTGCACTACAGTAGCAAGCAGCTCAGCAACACTGACACACAAGCTCAGAGAACAGGACTGTTGAGTGCTGTCCCTAGTTTCAACACTTACTACTGAGTTCCAAACTGCCTCTGGAAGCAACGTCAGCACAACAACGGTTCGCCAGGGTTTCCATGGCCGAGCAGCCACACACAAGCCTAAGGTCGCCATGTGCAATGCCAAGTGTTGGCTTGAGTGGTGTAAAGCTCACTGCCATTGGACTCTGGAGCAGTGGAAACACGTTCTCTGGAGTGATGAATCGTGCTTCACAATCTGGCAGTCCAACGTACGAATCTGGGTTTGGCGGAAGCCAGGAGAACGCCACCTGCCCGAAATGCATAGTGCCCACTGTAAAGTCTGGTGGAGGAATAGTGGTCTGGGGCAGTTTTTCATGGTTCTGGCTAGGCCCCTTAGATCCAGTGAAGGGAAATCTTAACAATGACATTCTAGATGATTTTGTGCTTCCAACCTTGTGGCGACAGTTTTGGGAAGGTCCTTTCCTGTTTCAGCATGACAATTCCCCTGTGCACAAAGCGACAATGCCCCTGTGCACAAAGCGAGGTCCATACAGAAAATGACTGGTCGAGATCGGTGTGGAAGAACTTGACTGGCCTACACAGAGCCCTGACCTCAACCCCATTGAAAACCTTTGGGATGAATTGGAACACAGACTGTGAGCCCGACCTCACTAATGCTCTTGTGGCTGAATGGAAGCAAGTCCCCGCAGCAATGTTCCAACATCTAGTGGAAAGCCTTCCCAGAAGAGTGGAGGCTGTTATAGCAGCAAAGGGGGGACCAACTCCATATTATTGCCCATGATTTTGGAATGAGATGTTCGACGAGCAGGTGTCCAGATACTTTGGTCATGTATTGTATCTACAAAACGAAAGGAATTCAATGATTGATTTTGCAATGGTTAGGCTACATTACTCATCATTATACAGTAGTTACATTTATTTTGTACTTGTGTCATATACCAAGCTAAATACCAATGGAATGGCAGTAAGATTCAGAGGTACATGGAGGTGACGCTCTTGGGTCTTCGGGATATTGGAGGTAGGAAGGACCAGCAGAAAACCCATCCTCAGGTTGGTGGACAGATGCTCCGTCTTCTCCCCATCATTCGTCACCATGTCAGAAGTGGTTCCTTAATTCTGTCTGATGAGTGGAGAGCATATAGAAATTCTCTGGAGGAGAATGGTTACCGTCACTACACAGTCTGTCATAGAAGATCATTTGTTAACCCCGTCACTGGCACACACAACACATTGAGAGAGCATGTGGCACCATAAAGATCGAAGTGAAGAGGCAACGTCGGAAACTACCCTGAGAAGTTGTTAAAGAAGCATCTCTGTTGTGTGAAATGGAGTTACTGGCTAGCTGAAAAACACAGAGATGGTGCGTTGGGCCGTTTACTGAAAGACATTGAAGTGTACAACAGATAAGCAGATATGTTTGTTTATCATAAAGATAAAGTCCAGTATGTACAGTGGCTTCCGAAAGTATTCACCCCCTTGGCATTGTTTCTATTTTGTTGCCTTACTACCTGGAATTAAAATGGGGGGTTTGTATCATTTGATTTACACAACATGCCTACCACTTTGAAGATGCAAAATATTTTTTAGTGTGAAACAAACAAGAAATAAGACAAAAAAACAGAAAACTTGAGCATGCATAACTGTTCACCCCCCCAAAGTCAATAATTTGTAGAGCCACCTTTTGCAGCAATTACAGCTGCAAGTCTCTTGGGGTATCTTTAAGCTTGGCACATCTAGCCACTGGGATTTTTGGCCATTCTTCAAGGCAAAACTGCTCCAGCTCCTTCAAGTTGGATGGGTTTCGCTGGTATACAGCAATCTTTAACCTGTTCAGGAGCGGCGGCAGTGTTCGGAGGTTTGGAGAGTCTGGCGTGCCCAAAGTAAAATGCCTGTTACTCAGGCCCAGAAACTAGGATATGCACATAATTAGTAGTATTGGAAAACACTCTGAAGTTTCTAAAACTGTTAAAATAATGTCTGTGAGTATAACAGAACTGATTTGGAAGGCGAAAACCACAGGAAAATCCATCCAGAAAATCTGATTTTGTGATGACACCCTTTTCCCATTGACATGCTATTGAAAGCAGGGGGATCCAGCTCCCAGATTGCAGTACCTATGGCTTCCACTAGATGTCAACAGTCTTTAGACAAGGTTTCATGCTTTTATTTTGAAAAACCAAGGAGTAAGAGCTGTTTTTTTTATCAGTGGAGGTGACTCTTCTCTTTGGCGCGCGTGACCGAGAGAGCGTGCTTCGGTTTTTTCCTTTTCTATCGCCCAGGATATTATCCGTGTGAAATATTATTGTTTATATACATATTAGTGTACCTGAGGATCGATTAGAAACGTTGTTTGAGTTGTATGGACAAAGTTTATAGGTATGTTTTTTAAGTTTTCTATGTCTTGTATATTGGACGAGTGGGACAGTGGATTTCTGAACAAAACGCGCAAAATAAACGGTGCTTTTGGGACATAAAGAGGGACTTTTTTGAACAAAAGCAATATTTATTATGTTGCTGGGAGCCTTTGGATTGCCATCAGAAGAAGATCTTCAACGGTAAGCGATTTATTTTATCGCTATTTCTGAGTTTTGTGACACCCGTGCTGGTTATGTTACTATGCTAATGCAGGAAATATGCGGGGCGCTGTCCTCAGACAATCAAATGTAATGCTTTCGCCGTAAAGCCTTTTTGAAATCTGACAATACTGTGAGATTACCAAGGTTCTAAGCTTTTGAAGAGTGTGCAACACTTGTATTTTCATGAATGTTTAATATGACTATTTTTGTAATTTGAATTTGGCGCTCTGCATTTTACCGGATGTTGTCGCAGGTGGGGCGGTAGTGCCCCACTACTCCCTATTAAGTCATACCACAGATTTTCAATTGGATTGAGGTCTGGGCTTTGACTAGGCCATTCCAAGACCTTTAAATGTTTCCCCTTAAACCACCCGAGTGTTGCTTTAGCAGTATGCTTAGGGTCATTATCCTGCTGGAAGGTGAACCTCCATCCCAGTCTCAAATCTCTGAAAGACTGAAACAGGTTTCCCTCAAGAATTTCCCTCCATTTAGCGCCATCCATCATTCCTTCAATTCTGACCAGTTTCCCAGTCCCTGTTGATGAAAAACATCCCCACAGCATGATGCTGCAACCATGCTTCACTGTGGGGATGGTGTTCTCTGGGTGATGAGAGGTGCTGGGTTTGCGCCAGACATAGCATTTTCCTTGATGGCCAAAAAGCTCAATTTTAGTCTCATCTGACCAGAGAACCTTCTTCCATATGTTTGGGGAGTCTCCCACTTGTCAAACACCAAACATGTTTGCTTATTTTTTTCTTTAAGCAACGGCTTTTTTCTGTCCACTCTTCCGTAAAGCCCAGCTCTGTGGAGTGTACGGCTTAAGGTGGTCCTATGGACAGATACTCTAATCTCCGCTGTGGAGCTTTGCAGCTCCTTCAGGGTTATCTTTGGTCTCTTTGTTGCCTCTCTGATTAATTCCCTCCTTGCTTGGTCCGTGAGTTTTGGTGGGCAGCCATCTCTTGGCAGGTTTGTTGTGGTGCCATATTCTTTCCAGTTTTTGTACATCCATGTTATTTATTTTTTTAACAAGTAATTTTTTATATTTCACTTCACCAATTTGGACTATTTTGTGTATGTCCATTACATGAAATCCAAGTAAAAATCTATTTAAATTACAGGATGTAATGCAACAAAATAGGAAAAACGCCAAGGGGGATGAATACTTTTGCAAGGCACTGTAGCTGTATGGGTGACCGAAACATTTAGTTATATGTACATCCGTTGTATGTGCACTATTTCTATGCTTCCTGTCCTTTAGCTTTTGACTGTTTTTACTTTCGGTATTGTACACCAGCTTAAAGCTGAAAGAAACAGGCGGCGCCACTGTTCGCCCCCCAGTGCATTTGATATTGTTTTTGTTTTGTAGAACTGGAGGAGAGGAGCATCTAGCGTCATGGTAAAAATGTGCAGTAGATATTCTGCTGTTCTATCACGCTTTGTTTATATACAGTTCAAGCTAATTTAAAATGCAATACAAACAAAATAAAATGAAATGAATGTTTGAAACTTTTTTTAAATCTGTTTTAGCTGTTAGTGATAATTCCTTAAGGGTTAACACGTGTGTGTTTACATCATTAAGCCTTTATGCACAGTACCAGTCAAAGGTTTGGACACACCTACTCATTCAAGGGTTTTTCTTTATTTTTACTATTTTCTACATTGTAGAATAAAAGTGAAGACATCAAAACTATGAAATAACACATATGGAATTAAACGTATTAAGAAGGAAATAAATTCCACAAATTAACTTTTAACAAGGCACACCTGTTAATTGAAATGCATTCCAGTTGACTACCTAATGAAGCTAGTTGAGAGAATGCCAAGAGTGTGCAAAGCTGTCATCAAGGCAGAGGGAAGAATCTAAAATATATAATATATTTTGATTTGTTTAAAAACAAATAGGTTACTACATGATGTGTTATTTCATTGTTTTGATGTCTTCACTATTGTTCTACAATGTAGAAAATAGTAAAAAATAAAGAAAAACCCTTGAATGAGTAAGTGTGTCCAAACTTTTGACTGGTTCTGTATGTCTTATGAATGACCAAAGGTGTCTGACTTCAAAGTAAGTACAGCATCATATGCTATAACACATTAATGTATGTGCTATGAATGACTGAAGGAGTCTCACTTAATATGAAGTATCACAGGACACTAAATAAAGTGTCAATAAATAGGTTATATATGTTCTGCCCATTTATGAAGATTCTCAAGATCCTCAAGATCCTGTAGGGTGTGAGGGGTATTGAAATGGGTTGATAGACCAGAAAGGCTTGTTTTTGTGCATGTGTGAGAGAATTCTGCTAGTCAACATTCTGTGGCTGATCTCTCAGCTGGTAGAGGGCGAATGTGTCAAAGGGCCATTCTATATTTTTTTTTGAGTATGACATGGTAAGGTTATAGATGCTTTGTGAAGCCTCAAATTAATATGATTTATAAAGCTTTTATAAAGTCATGCTTATGTCACCCTTTTAGAAGCACAGGTTCATGTCATATTCCACATAGTAGGTTATGTCCCATTTGACATTGGTGGTTATGTCACACAGTTATGCCAAATGTATGAAACCTTTATAAACCATGACATACGGTTATAGATGCTTTGTAACACATTTATGTGGTGCTTATGAAGGCTTTATGTAGCCTTTATAAGCTGCACTTCATTTAAAGCAGAACCAAATTGGTCAATGAACCCACTCTGCACTGTGGAATGTTACCAAGACAAAGCTTGACCTTAACATAAATCACTTTGGCATAGGCACAATGATGGCCGCTTTGTTTTATTTTACAAGCTTTTGTTTCACCATGGCTTCTGTCTTCTAATCGCAACTTAGTGTGTGTCACAAATGGCACACTATTCACTTTATAGTGCACTACTTTTAATAGGGCTCTGGTAAAAAGAAAAGTGCACTATAAAGGGAATAGGCTGCCATTTGGGACATATCCTCATTCTTCTGTGGTGAAAAGACATGCACATAGTGTGGGTAGAAATGAAAAAAAGTACTTCAGAAATGGAGGCCATTTTTGTTTATTTAACCTTTATTTAACTAGGCAAGTCAGTTAAGAACCAATTCTTATTTACAATGACGGGCTAGGAACAGTGGGTTAACTGCCTTGTTCAGTGGCAGAACGATAGATTTTTTACCTTGTCAGCTCGGGGATTCGATCTAGCAACCTTTCGGTTACTGGCCCAACGCTCTAACCACTAGGCTACCTGCCGCCCCATGTGATCATGTCAGTCATAAAGTGCTTACTAATATCTGTGTTGTTGAATTCTGAGCTCTTAACAAAACTTTGGCCTTAAAGAAGTATTTTTAAGTCAATAACTAACTAGAGAGTTTCTCAGCCTTACTCTCAAAGGGCCCTCACTTGAGGACTGTACTGGTATTGTATCTAATTGCAGATGGTCTGGCTTGACCACAAGACAGAGATTGACCCAATAGTGTCCAGTTGGCATCCTTACTGAAATTCTTGCCATTAATGTCACTGTAGAATTCAGCATAAAGTAAGTATGTCAAGCACTTTCAACTTTTGACAACTAACTATCTGTCACTGACTTACATCCACTTCCGTATGCATAAAAAATACCATTTCCTTTTTCACTTGGAAGAAGATTAGGATAGTTATACGGATGTGGTGTGTGAATGTGTGTCTTTGTGTGCCAGAGAGAGAAAGAGAGGTAGATACAGCTTCAAATAATCAATGGCAATAACAAAAGACAGAATAAGAACAGGACAGAGGGAGTTTGAGATCTGAGAAAGCCTTACTATTTTATGCAGAGGTCCAGTAGTCAGGCTGAAGGCCTTGTGGGTCCAGGTCACTTCAATGTGAGGACACCTGGGCCTGTTTACACAAACTGCCTCAGATTACTGTAGGAGTTCTGATCTTGGATCAGGTCTCCCGTGTCCATTTAACCTTATTCGCTACGATCTAAAAGGCTAAGCTTATCCAGTCACTTGGAGTAATATTAAAGTAAAGACTAAAGGTGTGTGGAGCTGCAACTGCAATTTGCAGTGATATCACTACAACACCAGTATTTATCTGAGTGGATCAACAAGATACAAAGTTTCCCTCTCAAAAACATTTCTGGCCCTTTAAGTTTGTTGTGGTGTTCTGCACAATTAAGAATTTACTTGGACCAGGTTTCCTTTGCTTATTTGCACAAAAGGTTTTATCTCTACTAACCTGGATTTATAAAGGCTAAATAATGCATGGACTGATAATGAAATTAGAATAAATAGAAGCATGGGAAGTCCTGTGTGCTTTTGTCTGTCTGGGTGTTTGTGTAGTGTACATCCCAGTGTGTTGGTTCTTCAAACAATGTAAAAACCAGCCAAAATTAATCGATAGAAAGGATATTGGGAATTATGCTCCAGTGGTAATGTTTCCCCGAGGTAAAGATCTGGAATGTTAATGGGTTAGAGGTGGGTTACCCACTCACTTTTCCGCTAAGGGGGTTAGAGATGGGTTTCAACATGGATGGACTGGGACCAGAAATGGTCCCTGGCATTTCAAACACACCAGGGAATATTTTTTCTTGAGGCCGCATTATTGGTGAAATAATGATAATTCTGAACAAAATCCCAGCCCACTGAACTAAAGATTGGACCAGACCATCTGCCGTTTGCCGAAACTGCCCTATGGCCATTCAGTTTAATATTACATCAAGTCTGCTACTATGCCATGTGAAACATAATACAATACCACATTGGGTGGAGTATTTATCCAACAAATAAGGTTCTAGAACCGGGTTGAAAAGCAATCAAGTGGCGAAGTGGGAACATGGTTCCTGCACACACAAATCCTGAGGTCAGATGGAATGATCGTCATAAAAAAAATCCATACGAGGCAAGTTCTTGTAGAGATACATACAATTAACCAATTAGCTATTCAACTTCCTTCCCCATCTCTGTGGTTCATCATTTTAATGCTGGCCCTCCACTGATAGCTGGGCACACAGCCAAGCGCCATGGCAGTGAGTGTTATTTGGCATGAGTTGAAGACAAATTTCACCTGTTCCGGTGCATGTAAATAGAATATAAGACAGATTTGAAGCACTTTGGTGTCACAGATACTTCATTTACAGGAGCAGAATACAGAAGACACAGCCTATGTCTGTATTTTAATGGAAGTTCAAATCTCACAGGATATTTATCAGCGTCTAAACCTGTGGTTAAGGATAAGAACAAAATAGTAGTTGAGGGTTAAATAGCTGTATAATTAATACGTGTATGATTAGAACACACATGTTTGACAGATAATTGCCCCAAAATTTAAAAAAATACAATCAAGAAAACAATTATGAATAATTATAAATAAGCTATCAATAATTTTTAATAACACTAGAGTAATATAATTGTATTTTTTTTAAATGATAATAATTATACGTAGTGCCCCCTTGTGTGATCTGTTAAATAAAATAGCACGCCAACATGATGGAATGGAGGCGAATGTACACAAACTTTGGGGGAAGAAATAACTGAGTGAAAAATCGACCCCATTACTCAAAAGAAGTAAACTTTCTGTCAGGTCAAAGCTGAAGAGCAGCTTTTCATTTCTTCCTTCTGTTTGTTTTCCTCTCCTATGTCCACATTGAGGAGTCCTTGGTGTTCTACGGCGGCAGGAAGAAAAATATTCAATTGTGATGCAGGACCTTTGTCATTACATTGGCGGCTATTTGTCAGAACTATTTTCGCCCAAAGGTGAACTGATCCATAACAAAAAGGGTCATTTTGATTTCATTCAGGCTCCTATCCTAAGAGGTGGGGATGTCATCAGGCTATCCACAAGGTTAATCAGCCATTACCTGGCTGCAGCCTTATGGGGGAACTCGGAATGATCCACGACAATGTGGGCCAGCCATGTTGATTATTGAAGCGGCTCATATCTCCACTCCCTTGAGGCCTCTATGAACACTAGTGTCCAAATCCCAGCCCTATACCGCAAACTCCAAATGTCTGCTTCACTCCAGGCTGATAGCATCAGTTTGGGTCCTGATTCCATCAATTCAAATGTCTATTACAAAGAGTACAATCTATACCGGCCCAGCGCCACATTGCCGGGTAATCTCTTGTTGTTTCCTGTTCTTGCTAACTTGTGCAAGCTTTTCCCTGTAAAAGCTTTAAGGGATAATGCTCCTAGACAATGATAATTTGTTGCTGTGACCCAATTGACCCTTCACTAAGCCCCACCCCAGAATTTTGGGCAACCAATCGCATCACTCCAATGGATAGCAACTGTCATTTAGTCCAACACCTCGGACATGCTCACATTTGAAACACATGAAAGTAGCGGTGCATGACTCCAGGATTTTTGGAGTCGACTCTGACTCCTGTGGTTGGAGTCATAGGAGTCGACACTTGCTCGACTCCCAAAACACGCTGAAACAGATGCGCACACATGTACACACCACCTCATTATTACAAAGTCCTACTAATAAGACTACATTTGCGTTCTAGAGGACTGACATGAGCATGATGGTGCCCATTTGCTCATCAACTTAGTAATACAGCATTTCTGCTTTGTGCAACCTTGACGGATCCCATGGGATGATGCGGCGCACTCTACGCTGATAAACCTATTCTTTAACATGTCATATTCGGACGGGTATTACTAGAGACGTTGGTTTTGTAATTATTATCAAAGCATGTGCTCCAGAGGATGATTTACACAGGCTTTGTTTTTCCAAACTGCCACTTGTAATCCTTGATAATTTATTTGACTCTTTTGGCGAAAGCCTGTAGGTTTTTATTGTAGGCATGAAGATATTTCAGCGTTGTGTGTAGATGATAATATGCTACGCTGATAACTCGTGCTTGGCTGCCAAATCTATAGGTCTCCCCATAATATTTAAATTGATGAAGTGTGATCATGGTAGACGCCCTTCATATTAACAACGTTCATGTTGATTTGAGCTGCTGGTGTTTAGGTAATTGAGGTACTATGTACATGTAGGTAGAGTTATTAAAATGACTATGCATGAATAATAACAGAGAGTAGCAGCAGCGTAGAGGAGGGTGGGGGGGTGTTAGCTGTTCAGGAGTCTTATGGCTTGGGGGAAGAAGCTGTTTAGAAGCCTCTTGGACCTAGACTTGGCGCTCTGGTACCGCTTGCCGTGCGGTAGCAAAGAGAACAGTCTATGACTAGGGCGGCTGGAGTCTTTGACAATTTTTAGGGCCTTCCTCTGACAGGTCCTGGATGGCAGGAAGCTTGGCCTCGGTGATGTACTGGGCCGTACGCACAACCTCTGTAGCGCCTTGCGGTCGGAGGCCGAGCAGTTGCAATACCAGGCAGTGATGCAACCCGTCAGGATGCTCTCGATGGTGCAGCTGTAAAACCTTTTGAGGATCTGAGGACCCATGACAAATCTTTTCATTCTCCTGAGGGGGAATAGGTTTTGTCGTGCCCTCTTCTCGTCTGTCTTGGTGTGCTTGGACCATGTTAGTTTGTTGGTGATGTGGACGCCAAGGAACTTGAACCTGCTCCACTACAGCCCCGTCGACGAGAATGGGGGCTTGCTTGGTCCTCCTTTTCCTGTAGTCCACAATCATCTCCTTTGTCTTGGTTACGGTGAGGGAGAGGTTGTTGTCCTAGCACCACACGGTCTCTGACCACCTCCCTATAGTCTCATCGTTGTCGGTGATCAGGCTTACCACGGTTGTGTCATCAGAAAACTTAATGATGGTGTTGGAGTCGTACCTGGCAGTGCAGTCATGAGTGAACAGGGACTACAAGAGGGGACTGAGCACGCACCACTGAGGGGCCCCCATGTTGAGGATCAGCGTTGGGGATGAATTGTTACCTACCCTTACAACCTGGGGGCGGCCCGTCAGGAAGTCCAGAAACAAGTTGCAGAGGGAGGTGTTTAGTCCCAGGGTCCTTATCTTTGTGATGAGCTTTGAGAGCACTATTGTGTTGAACGCTGAGCTGTAGTCAATGAATAGCAATCTCACATAGGTGTTCCTTTTGTCCAGGTGGGAAAGGGCAGTGTGGAGTGCAATAAAGATTGCATCATCTGTGTATCTGTTGGGGTGGTATGCAAATTGAAATGGGTCTAGGGTTTCTGGGATAATGGTGTTGATGTGATCCATGAACAGCTTTTCAAAGCACTTCATGATTACAGACGTGAGTGCTACGGGTCGGTAGTCATTTAGGCAGGTGACCTTAGTGTTCTTGGGCACAGGGTCTGCTTGAAACATGTTGGTATTACAGACTCAGACAGGGACAGGTTGAACATGTCAGTGAAGACACTTGCCAGTTGGTCAGCGTATGCTCGGAGTACACGTCCTGGTAATCCGTCTGTCCCTGCAGCCTTGTGAATGTTGACCTGTTTAAAGAGCGTAATCACACAGTCGTCCAGACAGCTGATGCTCTCATGCATGTGTCAGTGTTACTTGCCTCGAAGCAAGCATAGAAGTTATTTAGCTCGTCTGGTAGGCTCGTGTCACTGGGCAGCTCTCAGCTGTGCTTCCCTTTGTAGTCTGTAATAGTTTGCAAGCCCTCCCACATCCGACAAGCATCGGGGCCGCTGTAGTACGATTCGGTCTTAGTCCTGTATTGAGGCTTTGCCTGTTTGATGGTTCATCGGAGGGCATAGTGGGATTTCTTATAAGCTTCCGGGTTAGAGTCCCGCTCCTTGAAAGCGGCAGCTCTACCCTTTAGCTCAATGCAAATGTTGCCTGTAATCCATGGCCTTCTGGTTGGGGTATGTACGTACAGTCACTGTGGGGACGACGTCCTCGATGCGCTTATTGATAAAGCCAGTGACTGATGTGGTGTACTCCTCAATGCCATCGGAAGAATCCCGGAACATATTCCAGTCTGTGCTAGCAAAATAATACTGTAGTTTAGCTTCTGCTTCATCTGACCACTTTTTTATAGACAGAGTCACTGGTGCTTCCTGCTTTAATTTTTGCTTGTAAGCAGGAATATGGAGGATAGAATTATGGTCAGATTTGCCAAATGGAGGATGTGGGAGAGCTTTGTACGTGTCTCTGTGGGTGGAGTAAAGTGGTCTAGATTTTTTCCCCTCTGCTTGCACATTTAACATGCTGATAGAAATTAGGTAAAACTTATATAAGTTTCCCTGCATTAAAGTCCACGGCCACTAGGAACACCACCTTTGGATGAGCGTTTTCCTATTTGCTTATGGCGATATACAGATCATTGAGTGCGGTTTTAGTGCCAGCATCGTGGTGGTATGTAGACAGCTACGAAAAATACAGATGGAAACTAGGTAGGTAGTGTGGTCTCCAGCTTATCATGAGATATTCTACCTTAGGTGAGCAAAACCTTGAGACTTCCTTAGATATCGTGCACCAGCTGTCGTTTACAGTTGAAGTCGGAAGTTTACATACACCTTAGCCAAATGCATTTAAACTCAGTTTTTCACAATTCCTGACATTTAATCCTAGTAAAAAGTCCCTGTCTTAGGTCAGTTAGGATCACCACTTTATTTTAAGAATGTGAAATGTCAGAATAATATAGTAGAGAGAATGATTTATTTCAGCTTTTATTTCTTTCAACACATTCCTAGTGGGTCAGAAGTTTACATACACTCAATTAGTATTTGGTAGCATTGCCTTTAAATTGTTTAACTTGGGTCAAATGTTTCGGGTAGCCTTCCACAAGCTTCCCACAAAAAATTGGGTGAATTTTGGCCCATTCTTCCTGACAGAGCTGGTGTAACTGAGTCAGGTTTTTAGGCCTCCTTGCTCGCACACGCTTTTTCAGTTCTGCCCTCAAATTTTCTGTAGGATTGAGGTCAGGGCTTTGTGCTGGCCACTCCAATACCTTGACTTTGTTGTCCTTAAGCCATTTTGCCCCAACTTTGGAAGTATGCTTGGGGTCATTGTCCATTTGGAAGACCCATTTGCGACCAAGCTTTAACTTCCTGACTGATGCCATCTATTTTGTGAAGTGCACCAGTCCCTCCTGCAACAAAGCACCCCCCACAACATGATGCTGCCACCCCCGTGCTTCACGTTTGGGATGGTGATCTTTGGCTTGCAAGCCTCCCCCTTTTTCCTCCAAACATAACGATGGTCATTATGGCCAAACAGTTATATTTTTGTTTCATCAGACCAGAGGACATTTCTTAAAAAAAGTACGATCTTTGTCCCCATGTGCAGTTGCAAACCGTAGTCTGGCTTTTTAATGGCTGTTTTGGAGCAGTGGCTTCTTCCTTGCTGAGCGGCCTTTTAGGTTATGTCGATATAGGACTCGTTTTACTGTGGATATAGATACCTTTGTACCTGTTTCCTCCAGCATCTTCACAAGGTCCTTTGCTGTTGTTCTGGGATTGATTTGCACTTTTCGCACCAATGTACGTTCATCTCTAGGAGACAGAACGCGTCTCCTTCCTGAGCGGTATGACGGCTGCGTGGTCCCATGGTGTTTATACTTGCGTACTATTGTTTGTATGGATGAACGTGGTACCTTCAGGTGTTTGGAAATTGCTCTCAAGGATGAACCAGACTTGTGGAGGTCAACAATTTATTTTCTGAGGTCTTGGATGATTTCTTTTGATTTTCCCATGATGTCAAGCAAAGAGGCACTGAGTTTGAAGGTATGCCTTGAAATACATCCACAGGTACACCTCCAATTGACTCAAATGATGTCAATTAGCCTATCAGAACCTTCTAAAGCCATGACATAATTTACTGGAATTTTCCAAGCTGTTTAAAGGCACAGTCAACTAGGTAAGGGTATGTAAACTTGTATATGCATAGGCCCCCGCCCAGTGTCTTACCAGGATGCTGTTCTATCCTACTGATAGAGTGTATAACCCGGCAGCTGTATGTTCTTAATGTCGTCGTTCAACCACGACTCTGTGGAACATAAGATATTACAGTTTTTAATGTCCAGTTGGTAGGATTCAGTTCAGTGCTTTCAGTTCGTCCCATTTATTTTCCAGCGATTGAACGTTAGCTCGCAGGATGGAAGACAAAGGCAGATTAGTCACTTGTCGCCTGGTCGGGTGTCTGTAGTATATCCCTCCCGTATGACTCATTGAAGAAAAACTCTCTGTAATCTGAGGTGAGTAGTCGCAGTTCTGATGTCCAGAAGCTCTTTTTGGTCACAAGAGACGGCAGCAGCAACATTATGTACAAAACAAGTTACGAACAACTTGAAAAAACAAACAAAATAGCATGGATGGTTAAGAGCCGATAAGATGGCAACAATCCCCTCCGGCACCATTAAACTGATGCATTTGGCAATGTTCAACTTCAATTCACTGGAACCATGAAGAATAGCTTAGCCATACCTATTGGTATCCTAATATATACTTTAATATACTTTGGTGAATTTACGAGGCATTGCTAGACAAGACATTGTTGGACCCAGATTGCCAAGATATAGCCTACGCTCACGGTTCTGACTGTCTGTCTGCCTCCCCCAATCCTCTCTTTCCCTCACTGGATCACCTGCTCATCTTTCTCTTCGCCATGAAAATCGCTAGTGTGTATTTGGTCTTCGGTCTGTTGCATGTAGAATAGCTCAGCCTACTCAATGATAGCCCCTATTTGTGCGAGACATGTTTTACATCCTTCGATTACCAATGCAAGGTTCCGACTGTCTGCCTGGTGGCCAACACACCTACCTATGCCTAGCTGTCCCCCCTCCCATCTCTCTCTCCCTCGCTAGCTCACTCTTTCTTCGCTGTGAAAGATGCAAGAGTTTGTGTTCTCGAAGTACGCTATTCCTAGCGGAATCGAAGCTTGACACCCAGAAATGAGAGCTGACACCGTGAGTCGAGGGGCAAGGTGTCAAGGAATTTATTATTTTGGAGGTGACTCCCCACCACTACATGGAAGCCGTTGAGGGTTTTACAAAAACTGTGTTTTCCTACAAGACAAACTGTTTAAATGGCTAAATAATTGAATAGTGCACCAAGGGTACTTGCTACTGTGATTCCTGAAATGCAGAGTCTGTTGGAGTACTTTTTAAAAATCGAAATTACATTTGTTACATTGTTTGCTAGCTCAGAAGTTAGCTAGCTAACTAGTTCTCAGTCTTATTGACCACCCAACGTTGCTAATGCTAGCTAGCTAGTTAATATAACTTGTTTTTCCAAAATGTATGTTATTTAGCTTAGTTAGCCATGTTATGAATACAATGCTCAACGGCATCAGGATACAATTTGAGAGAGCACTAGTGTTTAGTAACTTTGGCTGCATGCTGACAGTGCATTCAGAGCCATCCAGTGTATAGCCTCACTACAACTTTCATTTTACTAGGTTCCTGTGAAGCAATTGTAATAACAGTCCACCACAACATACCCGAGCCTCCTGATTAGCAAGGGGTTGTGTATTAAAACACAGTTTTAGTGAGGGTATTTCGCCAGTGGTCAGAAGGGGGAATTGTGTTTCCTGGGAAAATGTTGTCCGAGGTTGCAAAAGTAACCAAGGGGGGCGGGGGTTAGCAAAGGGTCAATTGAGTTACACTTTACTAAATACATCTCATGATTGCTTAATGAAGCCTTTATAAGTACTCCATTACGGTAGCTCTAAGGAGCAAAGTACTTTATAAGGCAAAAGGAAGATATACATTTTTTCTGGTGCTTTGCCAATTGTGGCATACTCTTCTGCCACCCTTTGCTTATGTGACTTATGTTGATAGCTTGAGGGTTACACCAGTATGTGACATTTTGCCAGAAAAGCTTGTGGTTTAGGCTTGTGGTTAAGCTTTTACAGCCATATATAGGGTAAGTTATATTGCCTGTTACTTGACCATAACCTCAACCCTTACCTAAAGCTAATAAAATGGCCTTCTTGGTTGTCAGGCAATCATACATGAAAGGGAGGTGAAGTGAAAACAGGTGTCTGATGTTGTATACATCCTCTCCTACTGTAACATATCTGTCTCATTCAAAAGTAGGTCGACATTACTCAGCATTGAGGAGATGGATTGGGGGTGATGCCCTGCGATAGACTAGACCTGTCAAGGTGGTGTACTTTATATCAAGCTGCTTCACGTAACAGAAACAGGTACGTTCTGACTCAGATAAGGCTACTAAATTATCATACATCTGCATATTGTGTAACACTACAACATCACTTCACTTTACAGTTACCAGATTCTTGTTTCCGCTTTCAATGGGCCTAGTGTGTACAGCAGCAGTATTCTTTACAGAATACATCAACAACAGAAGACTTTATACATTGTTTTCAAAAAGTCTTTATTAAACTGCAACACTCAATACAGTATGAAATTCCTATTGCTTTGGTATAATATTATTTACATACTGTAACTGGTCTATCCATAGTTGAAGGGGCAATCTGCAGTAGCTACACACATTTTTGGACATATAAATGTATATGTACCCGTTGATTCTTGAAGAATAACTTCTAAATGCCTTACGACCTTAGTTCAACTGTCGTACCCCATCAGAACCAAAATATAGGCTTGTTTTACTCCAGTGTTTGTAAACAAAGTAAATGGTAAAAACTAGCTCTGTCTATGAATTTGAGTGTGTTACATTTCTCCAGCCCCACACCTCAGCTTTATAGCGAAACAGTGATGCTTTGTTATTGTTTCAACTGCTGATTGCCGCTTTAACAGTCATCCTGGTCAATTAAACGCACATCAATATACACTCTTGAACATGTACATTTTCCCAGCGAGATAACATTACACTACCAATGGTTACTCTTATTCAGCATGGTCAATTCAATAATTTTAACGCCTACATAACCATTGTATTGTTAACAAAAATCTAAACAATATTTATGCAAACTCATGCCTCCTGTAATTTTTCACATTTGAACAAAAATGTGCTCCACTAAACAAAAACAAAATTAAGAAAGTGCCCTTTGTTAATACTGCACACACTGTACATGAAGTGGGCCATTAGGCCTACTCACTGGTGCACCAATACACATTTTGTATTCCACCTGAAGCACTGAGCATAGACTCAAAGGTTGAGGACCAACATATACAGTACATTTTGTAAGACTTAAGGCTATAATACAATATCTCAAGAGCACATGCTCTACGAGTCCTCTACTTTCACTTTAGTATCATGTCATAACAAGTCATGCAGTCAGACCCAATTGGGTATGATGCAAATGTGATTATTTTCATGGTTTTATGTCCCAAAGTACTTCATTGATATTCAAATTGGACCAATTAGCCAAAATAAACAACCTAGGTAGCAGTAATGAATTGTGTAATTCCCAGGTAATTTCTCTGTCAATACTGTCACAGCTCCTTCTTGATACCTTCAACGTGCTTTCTATATAGATGAGGCCTCTGCCGTTTGAAGCAATTTACAATAATTTCACATCATTTTAGGCTTAATGGGGATGTCCCTTGTGTTGACCAAATGGGAGTCACACAAACTGGCTAGACATAAAGCCAGGGATGTAGTGGTATTAAAAAAATGGGTAAACGCTGAATACCAATCAAGATGATGGGCGGTGAGTAACGCATATGCTAACGCTAGCAAGCCTAATTTAGTGTGATAGGTGATATCTAGCCATACCTACAGTAAGCCACATTTTGGCTGGACACCTAGCTATTTGTAGGCCCGTAATCATAACAAGGGCCATCATATTTCACATGAAAAGGAACAAACTATTGTACATAATGCTGTAAAGTTGTTAAAACTAGTTTATATTAGATAGCAGGGATGTGATGGAACACACCTGATTTTGTTTGTTTGTCCTTTATTTTATGGATGACTTACATTTTACCTTACATCTGCAATGCTCTGTCACTTGAGGATTGCAGTGCCTACAGACCCAACATAATATATTGTAAAAAAATTATAACATTTTTGTCAGAACAGAACAGATTAGATCCCCTTTTCTCAGATCCAGACCTCAAGGCCAGAAATAATCAGGGACTGATTGCGACCTAACACAGTGAGTGGAATCTCTGGCCAATAAGTTACATTAATCATTCAA
This sequence comes from Hucho hucho, assembly GCA_003317085.1. Taxonomy (NCBI): domain Eukaryota; kingdom Metazoa; phylum Chordata; class Actinopteri; order Salmoniformes; family Salmonidae; genus Hucho; species Hucho hucho. The sequence continues at coordinate 1,042,543 of QNTS01000225.1, forward strand.
TTAACCACCAGGGAGAAAAGAAAACAGTACCCTGGACCTCCAGATTCATGCCCCACATATGCAGCTTTTTGTACTTTTTTTAATATTTACATAAAATGTTTTTCAAAAGAAATATACATGCCAGACACATGCTACCTATGTTTATGACACAAATGATATACGTGACTTGTTACAATTGAATACGTTTGAGTGATATAACTGCTGAATTCAGCAGTAGATCAATGCTAAAAAATCATTAACAGTACAATCCCATCATTACCTTTAGTGTTTGTTGTTTTTTTGTCATTCGCGCTTTGTCATCTTGACACTTTCAAAAACTGTCTCCTGAAACGACTAGAAATACAATAATTTAGTTTCCTCAATCTGTGATTCCAATCTCAGATCAATACAAAAACGCACTCTTCATCTCTTTTTATCTTTGTACTGTAAAGGTACAGACGGTGAAATCACATCATGACATTTCATAGAACTAATATATTCGACAAAACATTAGAAATTTTACAAAATAACAGGGTTTCTTCACACCCTTTTCTCCCCACTCTCAGTCCATAGGCGTATTTGAGTGAAAGAAAATGGTGAAAGAATGTATAACATTGTGCAGAGCCAGACAGATTGATGTCCTTCCTCAAGACGGACTAGTAGCTCCTGTGGCTCCACTTCCGAAGAGTCAGGAGGCGTTCAAATATTTCCCTCTATGCCTCCTGTGCATCATACTGGCAAGAGGCAAGCTTCGTAACAGCACTAAATCCACTTTGATGGCCCCTCTGGATCCACCTCCCCTCCCTGTAATTGGTTCCTAAGGGTCGTAACCCCTGACGGCCCCAGACCTTCGCCGTTGTAGTGGGCCACTAGCGACACCATGTTGGTCTTGACCATTTCAGAGGAAGCGGGGACGGCTGCGTACACAGTTGCGCTCCCCAGCTGGGGGACGACGCTGGTGGGCTGCCCGAGGGAGGCCACCTCGAAGGTGAAGTTGTTGTCGTTGGTTTTGTGGGTACCACCATGGACAGCTTTGGTCGGCGCCTTGGAGAAGCTCCTGATGCTGGAACCCCTCTGGGGCTCTTGGCACCTCAGCAGGGCTCGGAAGCACCTGTAGAACTGGCATACCAGTGCACAAACACATACACACATGCCCACGTTCAAACACATCCCCAACATACAGACGGACAAACAGAAAAAAGATGGGGAGACAGAAAAACGTGAGTCAAGTTGGACTAACTGTACAGCATCTGTTTGCTCGAATGCTGAATTATCAGAAAAATTAACTATAATGCATGGTGAGGCTACAAAACTCCAACCCAACCAGTCATCGACCTTTCTTAAAATGGGGGAAACAAATAATGTGAGTATGTGCTGCTGTTAACCTTTATCCGTCACAAACAGCAGGATTAAGGACCATTATACCAATGTACCGACTTCAAGTTGTTTCCTACCCCAACTCCACAAAGACCACTTATAGATGCTTATGTACCTACTTGAGGTTGTTTCCCCATCCCACCTCCGCAGGCACAATCTCCTAAACTCTCCTACTTCCCGCTGACAAACAAAGGGTCCATACAAGTTGCACCTTTCTCACTATGGAAATTAATTCTCCCTTTCTCTTGTTCCCTCTATCTCTGAGAAGTGCCATGGTGAATAATTATGAGTAATCCAGAACTGTCTGGTTGGATACCTCCTTTTCCTCTTCTCTCCCTCCCGCTCTATTATTCGTCGAGCTTGTTGTCTCACCTTGCCTTTTCACGTAGAACAATGCTGAGAGACACTAATTATTTGTACATTTCCCAAATGGTATTAAATGCTGAACTAATTAGGTTCTCAATCAAGAATGAGTATTTGATAATGTGAGGCGCAGGAACTGGCTATATAAAAAGCCTGATAAAATAAGAGGACAACAGAGACTGATTTTTCTCATACGTACCCTAACCACTACATCATACTCCCATTCCATACAAATGAGTAATGATTACAAAATGAACTAGATAGCTGGTCTCAAGACACATGGTTAAGGAAGGAGTGAGGTCCTGTTATAACTCATACCATAACTTGAAAAGACTCCACTATCCCCTTAACCCACCAACAAAATAACTTGTATATACTTATATGATTTTATAAAGAGTTTGTAAAAGTTAAATGACAACATTATATAAACATATCAGAAAACATTGCAGAAAATAAGAGTCAGGAGCTGAATGCAGCAGATAAGCATGGAAATTCATTTTGGGGGGGGAAAGTTATAGAAGGAATTCTGCATGAACATGCCATCCATATTTAAAACCTACAAACTGATCAGGAAACCACAGGTGCTGTGTTTCACACTGATATCACTTTTTGCTCCAAAGTCAACATAGCTCAAAGTCAAGAGCTCAAAGCGCAGATATTTAATTTACCACTTGTTGGAGAAAGACAGACAGAGTGAATTATTAAAAAACTTCAGATCCAGTTTTGAAAGCATAACAATGCAATGAGGGTATTTATTCCAGGCATACACACATACAGATGGAGACAGAGACCTTGGTAGAAAAGGCCAACACCGTCATCTTGAGGACTCTGACGTCACATCCCTTGAGAAAACGTAGTGTACTTAGTATACTCTGCGAGTTTCATGTATACTTATAGTCTACTACATTTTCTCAAGAGACGTAAAAAAGAAGTGTCCTACAGCACCGCTGCCTCTTCAGAGGGAATACACAAAGACAATAGACACACACAGAAAAGATCATCCAGACAAAACAAAGATACAGTAACACAGATCCACCTTGTGTTGACCCGAAGTACATGCATTGACAAAGTAAACACAATCCCCATTTCATAATGTCATATTGGAGAGACTAAAGACTGGCATGAGGTGTATAAAGCATAGAACCTCTATGATCTTGTTGAGCATACCCTGATTTTGTCAGCTGTCAAAACACAAACCCTACTGAGGCATTGAGAGGATTGGATAGATGAGTGAGAGATGGAAAGCAGTGCAGGAGACACAGCATAAGGTCATATATGGGTGAAATATGGGAACTTCAAAAGCGGGTCTATGACCAGGAAGTTTGAGTTTTTCATGGATTTTGACTGTTATGGTCATGTTCAAGATGTCTAGATGTCTGGATGAAAACATACAACCTAGATGTCACGAAGAGGGTTAGAGGAGTTAGTGAGCTCCAAGGCTAGCCCAGCAAACACAAGGGTTTGTATAAGGCCAGGATTCAATCTGTGCACTCTAGTCGACAATGCGGCTTTTAAAGGTAATGCTACCGCATTCACAGATTAAAAATTACCTTTAAATGTCAAGCGCGCTATAGCGTTTTTCCCGAACTCTGGCGTGTGTTTCCCCCTTAGTTCGGTTAGTTTGGACTGGTGGGAACACTCTATCCGCACTCTGAAGCACACTAAACAACGCACCATAGTTTGCTCAAAAAAGTGCAGATTCGCTGCAGGTGAGAAGGCAGTGAGAAAGCAGTCTGGACCAAGCACAGGAAAAGAACCGGAGGCCCAGTATTATTGGTTGTTTGACTGCAAGCATTTGATGAAATGCACTCAGTACCATAACTTGATATATCTGAAACATTATGTGAGTAGCAACACATTCATGAGCGCATCGGATGCAGATAAAGGGAGATGGGGGATATACGGGGATAGGTCATCAGGCTGCTGAGTATCCCGCACACCTGTCACCATCGTCAAGCGCACCAGCACCTCATGACACTCACCTGGACTCCATCACCTCCTTGATTATCTTCCCTATATCTGTCACTCCCCTTTGTTCTTTCCTCAGGTGTTATTGACTCTGTTTCATGTCGGTGCGTTGTTTGTGTTTGGGTTTATTGTTTTGTTTATTTACTAAAACACACACTCCTGTACTTGCTTCCCGACTCTCAGCGCACTCGTTACAGAATAGCACCTCACTTAAGGGCAGCATCAGGGAGTGTTTTTTTTTGTGTCAGTGTAAATGACATCGGGTCCGGGAGCCGTTACAGGCTCTCATGCTTCAGCCAGAGCGCCATGCTCCCTTGCCTCCGCCGGCTCGTCAGGCTCTCATGCCTCAGCCGGATCGCAAGGCTTTCATGCCTCCGCCGGATCGCCAGGTTTCCCTGCTTCCACTGTCTTGTCAGGCTCTCATGCCTCAGCCGGATTGCCAGGCTCCCCTGCCTCAGCCGGTCTGTCAGGTTCCTGCGCCCCAGCCGTCTCGACAGGTTCCCGTGCCTCAGCTGGCGTGACAGGTTCCTGCGCTTCAGCAGGGATGACCGGTCCGCTCCTAATGACCGGTCCGCTCCTAATCCCGGGTTCGTCCCCTTTGTCGGCATCCTGCGGCTGGAGCCGCGCGTCGGGGAGGGGGTACTGTCACGAATACTCCCTCTCCGGCCTCTAGGTCATCAGGCTGCTGATTATTAACTTGCTGGACTGTTTGCCATAATTCTAACATCAGTTGTCTCAGATCTACACATGTGCCTATGGGGGTTTGGGGTACAAGCAAAGGGTTGTTTCTGGATGGGGTCATACGTTTGTAGTCGATAATAAACCCAAGCTCTAAGCCAGTGAGCACATATTTTTTTAGCACATATTTTACATGACATGTACCCATCTACACATTCATTAGGCCTTTAATGTAATGCCTTTCAATGCTCCTCAGGGAAGGCAGCTTTTCTTTTCAATGCGTGTTTAATTAAAGTCATAATTTGGATAAAATGTCTGAATACACACGGCGAGACAAGCAGGAGGGGGCGCTTAGTAGGCGCAACATTGCTCTCTACATTCAAGAATGAACGCTTGTTGCTCTGAAGGGACAGCTGACAGTTTGTAGGTCTCACTACTGAACTTTGATTAGGACACAGTACACACCCTTCATTCTCCGGTTAACTTGAGTCACCTGGACGCTTTAAGGCACCCTCATTTTTCAAATGTAATTAAACAAGTTAAGGCAAGTTAAATTGGTGTAATGCGTCTGTGTGTAGCTGGTGTAGAGTCAGGCGCAGGACAGCAGATATGAGTAATAATAGCAATTTACTCAACAATAATAACAATACACGTCAAAGAATGCCAAGCCCAAAATAACGGACCGCAATACAATAAACAATCACTCACAAACAAACATGGGGGAACAGAGGGTTAAATAATGAACAAGTAATTGGGGAATTGGAACCAGGTGTGTAAAACAAGGACAAAACCAATGGAAAATGAAAAGTGGATTGGCGATGGCTAGAAGGCCGGTGACGTCAACCGCCGAACGAACAAGGAGAGGGACCGACTTCGGCGGAAGTCGGGACAATTGGGGATATTTCTGAACCATAGACTTTATAGTTCAAGGCCAAAATCCAATACACTTTATACCTCCAGTGGTAGCTAGAAACGTAGAAACTGTAAAGTTCTGGGGGGCGAAACCAAAATCAACTTTATGGTGTAGTTGATGGTTTATTTGTCCCAATCTTTTCCTCTCAGTCTATGCTTGTTTTTTTTTTGCAATTTTAACAATACCCATCTGCAACATCCATGGCCATCTCCACTGTACTGAGAGGGAGAGAAGTAGAAAATTGTACTCACCACAGTGCCATACCCCCGTCTAGAGGGCAATGATCTGTCTTCTCTGATGATTGTTACCATAGGTCTTCAGTGGGACAAACATACTTGTATCGCCGCTACTTGTATCTGTACAGCATTTTTAGTCTTCAACTCGCCTCAACTCATAGTTTCCATAGTAACGGGCTGGGAGGAATTGAAGACTGAAAATGACATACAGGACATTCGTCTCCGATGAGTGGATGAGTGGGCTCAAATCTTCCTGAAAGGTCAACCATTGGTGGGATACACAGGGAGGAGAATGTATAATTGAATGTGCCAGGAAAGAGCATTCGTACTGTCATTGCATACCATTATATCTAAATATATCTTGCATTATATCAAACTTGTGAGCAATACACTTTCAGTGAAGACAGAGGGTATTCAACTCAGAACACCAGTGTTTTACTGTTGAGTAAATGTTGCACTTGATACACATAATGCTGGACTGGTGTAGGAAATAGTTTTCCAAGAAGTCAAGGTTTCTCTCTCTCTCATATCTTATGGCAGTGTTTCCCAAACTTGGTCCTGGGGATACCATACAGGTACAACCACTATTGGTATTACAAGAAGAAGACATTTCTTTTTCATTGTTTTCCACCCAACCACCCAATACACACACACACACACACTAGTGTCGGGATGTCGCAAACCGTATCTCATCTGTGATTTGCATACTGCTTTTTGAGCTCAAAATAACATTTTTCTGCAGAAGTTACAAAATAATTATCTAAAGTGGGTGCATCCTCACTACAGAAACAATAAATAGTGGGGAGAGCTCGTCAGTGTAAAAACATTCTTTGCAGGCCATCTAATAATTTGGCCAGTTAAAAATGTATTTGAACACGCATTTCACGATCTGACATAATGGTAGCTTACCTTTGGGGCTTTACGTTGGAGATTTGCATTTTTTTCACAGTTCTAGGTGAATTTCTAAGCATTTTGAACGAAGAACCGTTTGGGAGCCATGTTCCCCTATGATGAAAGTGTGGCATGACTTTGGGAGCCAAATGAGCTGGGTCTTTTACATGAACGGAGCCAAATGAGCTGGGTCTTTTACATGAACGGAGCCAAATGAGCTGGGTCTTTTACATGAACGGAGCCAAATGAACTCGGGAATGCCTATTACTAACACACACACACTGTGCCCAGTGAGCAGTTAAGTGCCTTGCTCAAGGGCACAAAGGCTGAAGATGGCAGCTAGGATACTGATGCCAACCCTCTGGTGGTCAGCTCATTTCCCACCAGACTTTTCTCATCTGACCTGGGATTCGAATGGGCAATTATCTTGTTGCTGGCTCGGCTACCTAACCTCTAGGCTACCTTCTGCCTACATATTACTGATATCATACACTTATTTTAGATTGTCACCTGAACATCCATTTGCCTTTGAGCTGTGGATATAAGGATGATGATTGTGTTAGTCATATTATTTTACTGAATACTTCAAGTTATATTGAGGTTTTCTTTAATTTATGAGTCTCCTACAAGATGACATGCTCTAGTTCACTAAACAAAGTTTAAACAATATATTGTGTTTCCAGTCAAAACTCATGACATGCCTGTGTCCACTAGACAACATCAACAATGTGTTCTGTCATCACGCCCTGGGATTCTCCCATCTCCCGCTCTACACGATAAACAGCCACTGTCTTAATGTTTTACACACACTGAAACACTAAGACAGTGCTTTACTTACCACTTATTCTGACCCCTTTGATGAAAATAGATGACTGCGTGAAACAGTGCGAATCAGAACACATCAGTAAAAAGCGATGTGATTAATCACACTCAGAATTAATGCAGCCACGATCCAGCCCTTCATCATTAAGACAGAAGGAAAGCAAATGCATGTAAACGAGGCTTTACCGCAATTAATAACTCTGAAAGGGACACCAAGATGCACCAAGGCCATTAATAAGACAGAATGGAAACGTTTTACATCCCTTAAGAGGATTCAATAATTTTTCACCTGCAAAACAATACTCTTTTTAATAATCTTAACTTCGGAAACTTTGTTCTTTGTTGTCCAAAAAACACAAAAGGCATTCATGTCTGAAATTTTATTTCAGAATAGTCAAACCTTTCATCCCACTTTTTTCTGGAGCTCACGGCCAATCTCCCACTACCACAAATAAAACCTTCTGAATAATTCAACAAAAATACACTCTGTTTTATCTGTCCGTGAGGGGAATACATTTGGTAACAATAACACAAACAAGGGAGCAGAGGAAGATATATCACACTATGTACCAGAGTCTATACCTGATCAATTATTTGGGTAATGTCTGTACTGACCTCGCCTTCTGGATGGTAGTGGTGTGAACAGGCAGTGGCTCGGGTGGTTGTTGTCCTTGATTAACTTTTTGACCTTCCTGTGACATTGGTTGCTCTAGGTGTCATGGAGGGCAGGTAGTTTGCCCCCGGGGATGCGTTGTGCAGACCGCACCACCCTCTGGAGAGCCTTGCGGTTGATGGCGGTGCAGTTGCCGTACCAGGCTGTGGCACAGCCCGACAGGATGCTCTCGATTGTGCATCTGTAAAAGTCAGGGTTTGGGTGACAAGCCAAATTCCTTCAGCCTCCTGAGGTTGAAGAGGCGCTGTTGCGCCTTTTTCACCACACTGTCTATGTGGGTGGACCATTTCAGTTTGTCTGTGATGTGTACCCCGAGGAACTTAAAACTTTCCATCTTCTCCACTACTGTCCCGTCGATGTGGATAGGGGGGTGCTCCCACTGCTGTTTCCTGAAGTCCACGATCATCTCCTTTGTTTTGTTGATGTTGAGTGAGAGGTTGTTTTCCTGACACCACACTCCGAGTGCCCTCACCTCCTCCCTGTAGGCTGTCTCGTTGTTGTTGGTAATCAAGACCATTACTGTTGTGTCGTCTGCAAACTTGATGATTGAGTTGGAGCACGCACCCTTGTGGGGCCCCAGTGTTGATGGTCAGCGAAGTGGAAATGTTGTTTCCTACCATCACCACCTGGGGGTGGCCCATCAGAAAGTCCAGGACTCAATTATACAGGGCGGGGTTGAGACCCAGGGCCTCCAGCTTGATGATGAGCTATGGTGTTGAATGCTGAGCTGTAGTCAATGAACAGCAATAGGTATTCCACTTCTCCAGGTGGGATAGGACAGTGTGCAGGGTGATGGCGATTGCGTAGTCTGTGGACTTGTTGGGGCGGTATGCAAACTGAAGTGGGTCTAGGGTGGCCGGTAAGGTGGAGGTGATATGATCCTTGACTAGTCTCTCAAAGCACCTCATGATGACAGAAGTGAGTGCTACGGGGCAGTAGTCATTTAGTTCAGTTATCTTTGCCTTCTTGGGTACAGGAAAAATGGAGGCCATCTTGAAGCATGTGGGGACAACAGACTGGGATAGGGAGTGATTGAATAGGTCCGTAAAAACACACCAGCCAGCTGGTCTGCGCATGCTCTGAGGACGTGGCTAGTTATGCCGTCTGGGCCAGCAGCCTTGCGAGGGTTAACACGTTTAAATGTTTTACTCACGTTGGCCACGGAGAAGGAGAGGCGGGAGGGTGCAGCCCTTGTTAGTGGGCCGCAACAGTGGCACTGTATTATCCTCAAAGTGGGCAAAGAAGGTGTTTAGTTTGTCTAGAAGGGTGACGTCGGTGTCCGTGACGTGGCTGGTTTTCTTTGTGTAGTCCGTGATTTCCTGTAGACCCTGCCACATACGTCTTGTGTCTGAGCCGTTGAATTGCGACTCCACTTTGTCCCTGTATTGGCATTTCGCTTGTTTGATTGCCTTGTGGAGTGAATAACTACACTGTTTATATTCAGCCATATTCCCAGACCTCTTTCCATGGTTAAATGCGGTGGTTTGCGCTTTCAGTTTTGCGCGAATGTCGCCATCCATCCACGGTTTCTGGTTAGGGTAGGTTTTAATAGTCACAGTGGGTACAACATCTCCAATGCACTTCTTTATAAACTGACTCACCGAGTCAGCGTATAGGTCGATGTTGTTCTCTAAGGCTGACCGGAACATATTCCAGTCTGCGTGATCAAAACAATCTTGAAGCGTGGATTCCGATTGGTCAGACCAGCGTTGAATGGTTCTAGTCACTGGTACATCCTGTTTGAGTTTCTCCCTATAAGACGGTAGGAGCAAGATGGCTTCGGGTCAGATTTGCTGAAGGGAGGGCGGGGGAGGGTTTTGTATGCATCGCCAAAGTTAGAGTAGCAGTGATCGAGTGTATTACCCCTGCGCATAGTGCAATCAATATGCTGATAGAATTTAGGTAGCCTTGTTGTCAAATTTGCTTTGTATATACACACACACAGAGTACAATGTGGCAGTACTTGTGATTGAGTTACAGAAGTTTCCCTCCTCTAAGTTGGCACTGCCTTGGTGTTTCTGGGTATAATAAAGTCCCTAACAAAAGCTGCATTCAGAGAAATACCCAATTTTTTTTCACCTTCTTCATCCACTATGCCCACAGTAAGACCAGCTGATAATTTGAGTTAGTTAGACAAACTGATAATGGAACACTACCAATCGGATAACGTCACATGAAAGTGTAGCCAATACATTTGATTAGAGCGATCTTATCAGAAATAGTGGACGAGCACTAGATGGGTTGTTAATTATTCTGTCTCACACCAGATGCTAAAGGTGCAGGAAGTTTCACAGTTGGTAAAGATACAAGATAAACCATTTATTTTTGACCATTGGTCTTGTTGAGAGAGAAATGCTGTCTCATTGTCAAAGAGAAAACAAAGTAAATTGGTGCTTCTTATCAGGACTCAGGCTAAGACCCAGATGCAAACACATGATGTGGATAGTATGAGTCTCAGAGTTTATTACAGTACAAGGGGCAGGCAAAAGGGTAGTCAAGGCAGTCAAAAGGTCGTAATCCAAATCAGATTTAGGCAGGTACAGGACGGCAGGCTAAGAGTCGTAATCTAAATCAGAGTCAGGCAGGTACAGGACAGGCAGAAAAGTCAGAACTGGAAAAAACTAGAGCACAGGAAACACGGGAACATGCTGGTAGGACTTGACGGGACAAGACGAACTGGCAACAGACAAACAGAAAACGCAGATATAAATACACAGGAGATAATGGGGACAAATGGGAGACACCTGGTGGGGGGTGGAGACAAGCACAAGACAGGTGAAACAGATCAGTAATTAATTTACCTATGTGCAATGCATCATAACTTTATCATAGCAAACATAGGGTAAGCTGGTCAAAATAAATGGTTGATCTGGGTGTATGACCGATTTCTAGAGAGAAGGACTGTGAAGGTGACTAACAAAATAAATCCCCTGTCAAGACAGAGAGTTGGTCATTACTGCATTTCTGGGTTGAGTCGTTGGTGAGGAGGATGCCATGTCTCCTGTTAATAATTTTAGTAGATGACCTAGATGACCTCCTCTAAATTTGTTGATTGTCTCCGATTGATTGGCTGTTTGCTTATCAGGATATACAGTAACGGACCGTCAATACTCTGATGAAGGTTCAACATCATAGATGAAATTCATCAGCAGACATGGCCTAAGACATATGAATGGAGACGTCTTCACATAAAAATTAGGAGCATTGACTAGATGTGAGATGTGAGGAGTACAGTAAGTAGGTGACCAGGTCATAGTGTCTATGACCATGCTAAAATGTCAATGACCAAGTCTCACAGTCAAGCGCTTAACTTGCGGGGGGACGGGGGTTATGAACCCCCCCCAATATTAGAGACAGGTCAATTTAACGTCCTCAATAATATACCATAATTAATTTCATTCATAGGGAAATATTTTCCCACCGTAAAGTGTCAGACAGCTACTGGCTTTCTGTCTTTTACACCACACAGTGCTACTCATTTCCTCATCTTATGATTGGACCCCCTCCCCCCCCGGCGCTGAAATAAAAAATCCCAGAAACGTCCCATACGCACAAAAAACGTATTTCTCTAAAATTTTGGGCACAAATGTGTTTACATCCCTGTTAGTGAGCATTTCTCTTTTGCCAAGATAATCCATCCACCTGACAGGTGTGGCATAACAAGAAGCTGATTAAACAGCATGATCATTACACAGGTGCAGCTTGTGCTGGCGACAGACAATAAAAGGCCACTCTAAAATGTTCCGTTTTGTTACACAACACAATGCCACAGATGTCTCAAGTTTTGAGGGAGCGTGAAATTGGCATGCTGAATGCAAGAATGTCCACCAGAGCAGTTGTCATAGAATGTAATGTTCATTTGTACTCCATAAGCCGCCTCCAATGTCATTTTAGAGAATTTGGCAGTACGTCCAACCGGCCTCACAACCATGTAACCACGCCAGCCCAGGACCTCCACATCCAGCATCTTCACCTGCAGGATCGTCTGAGACAAGCCACCCCGACAGCTGATGAAACTGTGGGTTTGCACAACTGAAGAATTTCTGCAGAAACTGTCAGAAACAATCTCAGGGAAGCTCATCTGCGTGCTTGTCGTCCTCACCAGGGTCTTGACCTGACTGCAGTTCGGCGTCGTAAACAACTTCGACCTTCGATTGCCTCTCGCATGCTGGATAGGTGTGCTCTTTACGGACGAATCCCGGTTTCAACTGTACCAGGCAATAGTAGACAGTGTGTATGGCGTCGTGTGGGCGAGCGGTTTGCTGATGTCAATGTTGTGCCCCATGGTGGCATAAAGTATGGACAACGAACACAATCTTTCAGCATGATTTTTTAAAAAATAATTATTTCACCTTTATTTAACCAGGTAGGCCAGTTGAGAACAAGTTCTCATTTACAACTGTGACCTGGCCAAGATGAAGCAAAGCAGTGTGACAAAAACAACAACACATGGGATAAACAAACGTACAGTCAAAAACACAATAGAAAAATCGATGTACAGCATTTGCAAATGTAGTAAGGTTAGGGAGGTAAGGCAATATATAGGCCATAGTGGTGAAATAATTACAATTTAGCATTAACACTGGAGTGATAGATGTGCAGATGATGATGTGCAAGTAGAGATACTGGGGTTCAAAAGAACAAAAATATAAATAACAATATGGGGATGAGGTAGTTGGGTGTGCTATTTACAGATGGGCTGTGTACAGGTACAGTGATCGGTAAGCTGCTCTGACAACTGATGCTTAAAGTTAGTGAGGGAGATATAAGTCTCCAGCTTCAGTGATTTTTGCAATTTGTTCCAGTCATTGGCAGCAGAGAACTGGAAGGAAAGGCGGCCAAAGAGGTGTTGGCTTTGGGGATGACCAATGAAATATACCTGCTGGAGCACGTGCTACGGGTGGGTGTTGCTATGGTGACCAGTGTGCTGAGATAAGGCGGGGCTTTACCTAGCAAAAACTTATAGATGACCTGGAGCCAGTGGGTTTGGTGACAAATATGTAGCGAGGGCCAGCCAACGAGAGCATACAGGTCGCAGTGGTGGGTAGTATATGGGGCGTTGGTGACAAAACGGATGGCACTGTGATAGACTACATCCAATTTGCTGAGTAGAGTCTATTTTATAAATGACATCGCCGAAGTCAAGGATCGGTAGGATAGTCAGTTTTACGCGGGTATGTTTGGCAGCATGAGTGAAGGAGGCTTTGTTGCGAAATAGGAAGCCGATTCTAGATTTAATTTTGGATTGGAGATGCTTAATGTGAGTCTGGAAGGAGAGTTTACAGTCTAACCAGACTAGGTATATGTAGTTGTCCACATATTCTAAGTCAGAACGGTCCAGAGTAGTGATGCTAGGCGGGCGGGCAGGTGCGGGTAGCAATCGGTTAAAAAGCATACATTTAGTGTTGTATTGCATTGAGGCTCATTTGGAGGTTTGTTAACTTCTTAGGGAGCGGCTCCCGAGGTGACGGTTTTGGAGAGTCTGGCGTGCCCAAAGTAAAATGCCTCCCACTCAGGCCCAGAAAATAGGATATGCACATAATTAGTACTATTGGATAGGAAACACTCTGAAGTTTCTAAGAGTGTTAAGATATTGTCTGTGAATATAACAGAACGGATATAGCAGGCGAAAACCCGAGGAATTTCTGTCCTGGAAAAAGTGTATTTGACACATTGCCTCATTTTGAACCCCTCCCTATTGAAAATGACCATATATGGGAGTAAGATTGCAGTACCTATTGCTTCCACTGGATGTCAACAGTCTCTAGACAGTGTTTGATGATGTTAGAATGCTCTGGATGGTAATAGAAGAAAAATTTTGAACTGGTCACCAAATGTAATCAGAAGAGGATGCGCGTTCACGGGCTCGCGCGCGCTGTGTTTTTTTCCTTTCCTATCGCCCAGTTTATAATCCGGTTGAAATATTATACTAAATATACATAAAAGTGTTCCTAAGGATACATTATCAATGATGTTGATTGTTCTTGGACAAGTGTATAGGTATAGGTTGAACGCATTCTCTTCACGGTTCAATGGGTGAGTGGACGCTGTATTTTATGAACATAATTGGCCAACCAAACAGAGATTTATGGATATAATAAATGACTTTTTCTAACAAAAGAACCACTGGATGTCTTCGTTGGACACTTGGGAAGCCCTCAGCAGAAGTTCTTCAAAAGGTAAGGGATTTGTTTTCGCTGTGAAATGTGTTTTGTGTGAACCGCAATGGTTTATGAATTTATGCTAATGGAAAATTTTGGAGGTGCTACCCTCAAACAATCAAATGTAGTGCTTTCGCCGTAAAGCTTTTTTGAAATCTGACAACGCTGTGATATTGCCAAGAAGTAGAGCTTTTGATGACTATGCAACACTTTTATATTGATGAATGTACTTAGGGAGTGGTGGGGTGACACTACCCGGTGAAATGCAAGGCGCCAAATTCAAAATCCAAAAGTTGAATTATTAAACATTCATCAATATACAAGTGTTGCATAGTCATCATAAGCTCTGCTTCTTGGCAATATCACAGCGTTGTCAGATTTCAAAAAGGCTTTACGGCGAAAGCGCCCCACCACTTTAAGGCTTTACGGCGAAAGCGCCCCACCACTCCCTAAGTAGTTAACACAGTGTCCAAGAAAGGGCCAGATGTATACATAATGGTGTCGTCTGCGTAGAGCTGGATCAGAGAATCACCAGCAGCAAGAGCGACATCATTGATATATACAGAGAAAAGAATAGGCCCGAGAATTGAACCCTGTGGCACCCCCATAGAGACTGCCAGAGGTCCGGACAACAGGCCCTCCGATTTGACACACTGAACTCTATCTGAGAAGTAGTTGGTGAACCAGTCTAGGCAGTCGTTTGAGAAACCAAGGCTATTGAGTCTGCCGATAAGAATGCAGTGATTGACAGAGTCGAAAGCCTTGGCCAGGTCGATGAAGACGGCTGCACAGTACAGTCTTTTATCTATGGCGGTTATGCTATCGTTTAGGACCTTGAGCGTGGCTGAGGTGCACCCATGACCAGCTCGGAAACCAGATTGCATAGTGGAGAAGGTACGGTGGGATTCTAAATGGTCGGTGATCTGTTTGTTAACTTCTTTGGGAGCAGCGCACGAGGTGACCGTTTTGGAGACCCTGGCGTGCCCAAAGTAAAATGCCTCCCATTCAGGCCCAGAAAATAGGATATGCACATATTTAGTACCATTGGATAGGGAACACTCTGAATTTTCTAAAAGTGTTAACATTTTGTCTGTGAGTATAACAGAACGGATATGGCAGGCGAAACCCCGAAGAATTTCTGTACTGGAAAAAGTGGTTTTGACACATTGCCTCATTTAGAGGATTTTGAATTTGGCGCCTTGCATTTCACCTGGTAGTGTCGGGAGTGGGGCGCTAGAAAACTACTTACGGAGTATTGGGGCACTAGCGCCCCACTCCCGACACTACCCAGTGAAATGTAAGGCGCCAAATTCAAAATCCAAAAGTTGAATTATTAAACATTCATCAATATACAAGTGTTGCATAGTTATCAAAAGCTCTGCTTCTTGGCAATATCA
This sequence comes from Hucho hucho, assembly GCA_003317085.1. Lineage (NCBI taxonomy): Eukaryota > Metazoa > Chordata > Actinopteri > Salmoniformes > Salmonidae > Hucho > Hucho hucho. The sequence continues at coordinate 1,058,001 of QNTS01000225.1, forward strand.
CAGCGTTGTCAGATTTCAAAAAGGCTTTACGGCGAAAGCACAACATTTAATTGTTTGAGGATAGCACCTACAATATTAACCATTAGCATAAATTCATAAACCAGTGTGGTTCACACAAAACCCATTTCACAGTGAAAAAATCCCTTACCTTTTGAAGAACTTCTGCTGAGGGCTTCCCAAGTGTCCAACGAAGACATCCAATGGTTCTTTTGTTAGAAAAAGTCATTTATTATATCCATAAATCTCAGTTTGGTTGGCACGTTATGTTCAGAAAATCCAACGTCGAATCGCCCATTGAAACATGAAGAGAACGCGTTCAAATATACCTATAAACTTTTCCTAAACAAATCAAATACCAGTTATAATGCATCCTTAGCTATCCTTTTATGAATATTAGCGATAATATTTCACTCGGATGGTCACCTAAACGTTATATAAGTAAAATAAAGTGGGGCGCGCACCCAGACTCGCGCCCGAGAAATCTTGTTGACATTTGAGGTCCCCTGACCATTTCCTGTTCCTATCCATTCTGCTTACTCCTATTGCTCCTAGTCTTTGTATATAGACTGTTGACATCTAGTGGAAGCCATAGGTACCGCAATCTCGGAGCTGGATTGCCTTGAAGTCAATGGGGAGAGTGTCAAACAGAGCAAAGGTCACCAAAAACTGCATTTCCAGATGGATTTTCCTCGGGTTTTCGCCTGCTATATCAGTTCTGTTATACTCACAGACATTATGTTAACACTTTTAGAAATTTCAGAGTGTTTCCTATCCAATAGTACTAATTATGTGCATATCCTATTTTCTGGGCCTGAGTGGCAGTTATTTTACTTTGGGCACGCCAGACTCTCCAAAACCGTAACCTCTTCTGCCGCTCCCTAAGAAGTTAACTTGGCTTTCGAAGGGCAGGGTGGATATAGGTCTGTAACAGTTTGGGTCTAGAGAGTGTCTCCACCTTTGAAGAGGGGGATGACTTTAGGGATCTCAGACGATGAAAGAGAGGTTGAACAGGTTACTAGGGGTTGCAACAGTTTCCGCTGGTAATTTTAGAAAGAGAGCGTCCAGATTGTCAAGCCCAGCTGATTTGTAGGGATCCAGATTTTGCAGCTCTTTCAGAACATCAGCTATCTGGATTTGGGTAAAGGAGAAGTGGGGGGGCTTGGTAAAGTTGGGGGGTGCAGAACTGTTGGCCGGGGTAGGGTTAGCTAGGTGGAAAGCATGGCCAGCCGTAGAAAAATGCTTATTGAAATTCTCGATTATCGTAGATTTATCGGTGGTGACAGTGTTTCCTATCCTCAGTGCAGTGGGCAGCTGGGAGGAGGTGCTCTTATTCTCCATGGACTTTACAGTGTCTCAAAACTTTTTGGAATTAGTGCTAACGGATGCAAATTTCTGTTTGAAAAAGCTAGCCTTAGCTTTCCTAACTGACTGTGTATATTGGTTCCTGACTTCCCTGAAAAGTTGCATATCGATGCAAATGTAGTACGCCACAGGATGTTTTTGTGCTTGTCAAGAGCAGTCAAGTCTGGAGTGAACCAAGGTTCTACATTTTTTGAATGGGACATGCTTATTTAAGATGGTGAGGAAAGCACTTTTAAAGAACAACCAGGCATCCTCTACTGATGGGATGAGGTCAATATCCTTCCAGGATACCTAGGCCAGGTCGATTAGAAAGGCCTGTTCACTGAAGTGTTTTAGAGAGTGTTTGACAGTGATGAGGGGTAGTCATTTGACCGCGGGCCCATTACTGACGCAGGCAATGAGGCAGTGATCGCTGAGATCCTGGTTGAAGAAAGCAGAGGTGTATTTAGAGGGCAATTTGTTCAGGATGATATCTAAGAGGGTGCCCATGTTTACAGATTTAGGGTTGTACCTGGTAGGTTCCTTGATAATTTGTGTGAGATTGACGGCATCTAGTTTAGATTGCAGGATTGCCGGGGTGCTAAACATATCCCAGTTTAGGTCACCTAAAAGTACGAACTCTGAAGATAGATGGGGGGCAATCAATTCACATATAGTGTCCACGGCACAGCTGGGGGCTGAGGGGGGTCTATAATAAGCGGCAACAGTGAGAGACTTATTTCTGGAAAGGTGGATTTTTAAAAGTAGAACCTCGAATGTTAGTGCACGGCCTCATGGCGCAAGGATCTGTACACAATTCTTGGAAGCTGAAAATGTCCCAGTTATTCCATGGCCTGTATACTCACCAGACATGTCACCTATTGAGCATGTTTGGGATGCTCTGGATCGATGTGTACGACAGCATGTTCCAGTTCCCTCCAATATCCAGCAACTTCACACAGCCATTGAGGAGGAGTGGGACAACATTCCACAGGCCACAATCAACAGCCTGATAAACTCTACGCGAAGATGTGTCGCGTTGCATGAGGAAAATGGGGTCACACCAGATACTGACTGTTTTTCTGTTCCACGCCCCTACCTTTCTTTTTGAGGAATCTGTGACCAACAGAGGCATATCTGTATTCCCAGTCATGTGAAACCCATAGATTAGAGCCTAATGAATTTATATCAATATACTGATTCAGTAAAATCTTTGAAATTGTTCAGTATTTTATACTAATACAATTGCCCAGAGAAAGAGATTTTGTTGAACAGTCATTTTGAGTCATTAATATCTCAAAAGTATTGCCTCCCCTGTTTTCAATAACAAAACTGTGCCATTTATAAAAGGTATTATGAGATGGGAGAAAACATTGGTAGGGATCTTATTCCTCCAAACATAATCTTTCCAAATCCTTGACATCCTTCATCTGCGCTTATGGACTGCCCTCTTTAATTCATACCACAGGTTTTCAATGGGGTTCCAGTCCGGAGACAGATGGCTATTGCAAAATGTTGATTATGTGGTCAATTAACCATTTCTTTGTGGATTTTGACCCTGTATCCAACACAATGTTATGCACACAGCTCACAGCTGTTTACCAGTGAACCCTATTTCTCTCACTTTTCTTTTCTTTCTCATTGTTTCTGTAGTGAGGATTCACCCACTTTAGATAATTATTTTGTAACTTATCTGCAGAATTTGTGTGGATGATTACGAAGTTTCTCTCACCTGTTTGTGAAGATGTAGTTGACCTAGGGCAAATGTTACATTATGACAGTCATGTAATGTACAGTGCCAGTCAAAAGTTTGGACACACGTACTCATTCAAGAGTTTTTCTTTATTTTTACTATTTTCTACATTGTAGAATAATAGTGAAAACATCAAAACTATGAAATAACACGTGGAATCATGTAGTAACCAAAAAAGTGTTCAAATTAGCCACCCTTTTCTGGAAAACCTGGGAATTTTGTAAGTATGACTATTACATTATGACCATGATTATATATATTACCTGCTTGTTCATGAAGATATAGATAACTGGGTTGATGAACGTGCTGGTTTTGGCCAAGACCGAGGGCACGATGCTGGCCTCAGGGGTGACCAGGCCGGGGCGTCCGAAGGTGGCCAGCAAGGCCATGACCCCGTAGGGCATCCAGCACATCAGGTACACTAGCACCATGGCGACCACCATGACAAGAACACGGTGCTCCCTCTTCCGGCTCATAGCTGTGTTGATGCCGCTAACCTGGTGAGGCAATAAGCAGGGAAGTAGGGAAGATGCAAGGAAGGAGATTAGAGGAAGGAATGTGCAATCGATGAAAGAGACCAGAGGAAAAGAGGTAACAGAGGAAGAGAAAGACAAGGAGCGAGGGAGAGCAACGTCTGGAAGGTCACTCTTGCTCATCAGACACAGGGAATGCACTGACAGTGGAATCAGAGAAAGAAAGATAAAGGATCGAGATTGAGTGGCCCACCATTAACCACTTTTCCCAGACATGCATGTTCTGACAAAGTGCATTGTCTATTTAGGTACTGGTGTGCGACAGGAATCCTCATTTCTTTACATTTTTCCCCAATCGTAAACAGGGTTCGAATCTTGGCATCTCCATTGGGAGGCACACTGAGACATCAGGGCTAAATGTCACCCATCTTGTCGTGGCCATAGAAACACACACACACAAAGCCCGCTGGGCCTCTTGCTCTGCACAAACATGAGCTGTTTATATTTGACTATCTGCACTGTTTCCCTGATGACCGACCATCATCCCCTGTCACTAAAGTTGCCACAGAGACAGACACTTCGGCAGGAACCAGGTTTCAAAAGGCTGCAGTGCTGACATGATTTAGGGGATCGGAGTGTTTTCACCCACCCAAACAACAAAAAACATTACTAAAACATAAAACAACTTTCGGGTTTCAGCCATTAATCACTATTCTCATGGCAGCTAAACATGGTAGCGAGATTCACTCTCAGTCCAACCTGGTCTCAGAGCATTTCGTATTATTCTGTACTGAAATCCGTGAAGCTACATATAGTTTATATTACATTTGGTATGGTTACATAAGACAGATGGTTACTTAAGGCAAAACTGAACAGAGGGTTGCGTGTTCGAATCTCATCAGGAACAACTTTATAATTTTAGCTATTTAGCAACTTTCCACTACTTACTACTTTTTTAGCTTTTTAGCATGTTAGCTAACCCTTCCCCTGACCATTATCTTCACCTTTTTAGCTAACCCTTTACCTAACCCTTTAACCTAACTCCTAAACTTAACCCTAACCCCTAAGCCCCAGCCTAGATAACATAAGCAAGCTAGGTAACGTTAGGCACCAAGCTATAATTCATAACATATCATATGTTTTGAAATTCCATAACATATTGCATGTTTTGCAAATTCGTAACATAAAATACAAATTGTAATTCATAACATACACTACATGACCAACGTATGTGGCCACCTGCTCGTCAAACATTCAAAAATCGTCTAGAATGTCATTGTAAGGGGTCTAGCCCAAACCATGAAAAACAGCCCCAGACCATTATTCCTCCTCCACCAAACTTTACAGTTGGCACTATGCATTGGGGGCAGGTAGTGTTCTCCTGGCATCCGCCAAACCCATATTTGTTCGTTTGGATGGTGAAGCGTAATTCATCACTCCAGAGGACACATTTCCACTGCTCCAGAGTCCAATGGTGGCGAGCTTTACACCACTCAAGCCGACGCATGGCATTGCGCATGGTGATCTTAGGCTTGTGTGCGGCTGCTCGGCCATGGAAACCCATTTCATGAAGCTCCCGACCAATATTTATTGTGCTGACGTTGCTTCCAGAGGCAGATAGGAACTCGGTAGTGAGTGTTGCAACCGAGGACAGATGATTTTTATGCACTATTGGCGGTCCCATTCTGTGTGCTTCTGTGGCCTACCACTTTGCGGCTGAGCCGTTGATGCTCCTAGACGTTTCCACTTCACAATAAAAGCACTTACAGTTGACCGCAGGAGCTCTAACAGGGCAGAAACTTGACAAACTGACTTGTTGGAAAGGGGGCATCCTTTAATGGTGTCACGTTGAAAGTCACTGAGCTCTTCATTAAGGCCATGCTACTGCCAATGTTTGTTTATGGAGATTGCATGGCTGTGTGCTTGATATTATAAATCTGTCAGCAACGGGTGTGGCTGAAATAGCAGAATCCACTCATTTGAAGGGGTGTCCACATACTTTTGTATATATAGTGTATCATACACCACTCGGGGGGCTCCCGAGTGGCGCAGCGGTTTAAGGCACTGTATCTCAGTGCTAGAGGCATCACTATAGACACCCTGGTTCGATTCCAGGCTGTATCACAACCGGCCGTGATTGAGAGTCCCATAGGGTGGCGCACAATTGGCCCAGTGTCGTCCAGGTTTTGCCGGTGTAGGCCGTCATTGTAAGTAAGAATTTGTTCTTAACTGACTTGCCTTGTTAAATAAAGGTTACATTTAAAACATTTAAATAAATACAAAATGGGTTATGGTCATCCACAAATTAATAAATACCATACGAAAAGTAACATATCATACTAAATGGAGTGTCTCGGATTTACATACAGAATAATACGTAATGCTCTGAGACCAGGTTGCTCAGTCGATCTCTCCCACTGTCTCTCTAAAGACAACACTGTGATGATTTGATAAATGTTGGAGGCCTCTTCCAGCTCCCCTTTGAATTATGGGTTATGCATGTGGGAGAACTAGGCACTAGCGAGCAGGGGAGTACTATCACATTTCAAAGTATTTTTTAGATAAATTGTTACTAAACATGACCATAATTATTCTGTTTGCGGTGGGAATTTCCAGTAATTTGGCCCATTGGTTAAAGTTATGACTGCTTGGGACAATTCATTCTGTTGTTGACCCTTCTGCATTATAAGCAATATTTTTCAGCTTTGCCTAGGGGCAGAGACCGATTTCGCCAAAAGGCTAAGAGCTAACTGCCTTAAACCAGTGTCTTCGTAGGATTGCACCTATCTTACCTCATAGCATCTTTGCGCTTCCCTAAAAAAGATAACTATTCACTCTCCATGCACAACACAAGGCCTAAAGGGCCACTGTGCCCACTGTTTTGTCCCGATGCTGCTTAGTTAATCGATTATCATCACTGATTGAACAGCAGACTCTACTGCTCTTTAGAACAGAAGCTATGGACCATTGTATTTAAAGCATGTGAGAAAAGGTCAGAGTTAGAGAGGTAATGCCAAATAGACATTGGACGTAAGGTTTCTGTCCATCTTTTTTAAGATCCTTTTTTTTTATGTAGGCCTTCGGCTGTTTGATACGCTATCCTTTTTGGCTCCAACAGGGCTTTGATCCATAAGATAACGTTTTGCCTTTCCGTCTCTATGACCTTTTCACTTAGTCATCACTGAGCAAAGGACAATTAATGGGTTCAATCTAAAGACTGTAAATCAAGACTGCTCAGTGACTTGGAAAGACATTAATAATAAATGCATTATCTTTTGAATTCCCTCAGCAGGCACTGAAGTCCTTTTATGTTGTGCAGTGCAATAAAAAAAATGAATACAAATCTATGCCAACAGATTGTGGTATTAACTTTAATCCAGATGCAGTGTCTGTGGGTGCTGTGTACGTGCGTGCCAAGTATAGGGGGTCCTTTTCACTCTGGCTGAGACTGAAATGTCAATAAAGTCGAATAAATAGTATGTGCCAAACGAGTGTCCCTTCCTGAGAACAAAAACCTCTGAAAGATGTCTTCTGTGTCACATTGACACATAATTTCCATGTCTGTGACGGACCCTCAGCAGGTCTGAATGTGATTGCGGTCTACATACACTCTTATGTTTTACCTCCATTGCCAAAACAGTGTTTATCAGGACTTGGTGTTACAAATAAATAGGCAAGGGGAAACATGGGAAATGCAGTTCTTTAAGTGTTGAATTGTATGTAACTGTGGGCTGCCAATGCCCAGTACTGTAAGAGCCTACCAACACACACAGATCAGCTCGACAGAATGCGCAACACTAAGCTATCAAAGTTTCTTACAGGCGTCATAACTTAAACTTCAATAATTAGAACTATAGGCTACATTTCTGTCAAATTTGTGACACTACGCAATGAGCGTAACCAAGTCGCAACTTCTCCAGGTGCGCAATATTTTCTGTGTGGGAGATTTTCACACACACAAGTTATAGTGAGAGAGCAGGTAGGGAGCGAAAAAGTAGGCTGTGTCATTTTCATAGTATTGACATCACCTTTACCGTAGCCTATCACACAACGACCGTGTGCAATGCAAATTAATGATAACAGCGTGAATGTTTGCCTACTTCTTTTAGTGGCTACACACGGTATTGGTCCTACTACTGCAACATACAAAATGTAAAAAGAAATGTAGGCCTATCTGAAATACAGCCATATACACAACAACTGTAACTTTGCACACAAGAAAGCACGCATTGTTGAAGTAAAGCCCCACGAAGACTGGTAGCCCAAGATGTGTTCATTAAAACATCACACACCGCAATATCGATTCAGGACAGAAAGCTACCGCCAGTCAGCCGATGAAAGGATAATGTTAGATGATCTGCCAATTTCAGCACCACTGGAGTGGACAGCCAGGACAACAGGAGCACTGCACCAGGGCTCACCTCAGAGCACAACCAATGAGGCTACATGGATCATTGTCCCTACACACATCAAATAAAGCAAAGCTTTATATCTATCAATAGCAATTAGACCCACAAGCAATGACATTAAGAATCACAGATACATCTAAAAGCTGCATTTAAGTAAAAAGCAAAGATCTAAACTTACTGATTACTTGTTAGATACTACTGCATGGTCGGAACTAGAAGCATAAGCATTTCGCTACACTCGCATTAACATCTGCTAACCATGTGTATGTGACAAATAAAATTTGATTTGATTTGAAAAGGTTGTAAAAATTGCGCTGGAGAAGATGGCAGACGTTTTACGTCTTTGCAACTTATTTTTGTTACATATTTTGTACATAATGTTGCCGCTACCATCTCTTATGATCGAAAAGAACTTGCTGCTCTTGAATTACTTGTTACTTTTATTTCTTATTCTTATCTGTATTTTTTTAAACTGCATTGTTGATTAGGGGCTCGTAACTAAGCATTTCACTGTAAGGTCTACACCTGTTGTATTCAGCGCATGTGACTAATACAATTTGATTTGATTTGTAGCTTATCATTTAGAAGAGTTGCAGCCTCCTCGATGCTGTGTTCAACCTCATGTGAGGTTTCTGATTCCATTCTCCTTCTTGGTGAAATTTACTTGTCAGGTCCCTCTCAAATGCCAGGTGGACAAGCTGGGCTTTTCATTGATGTAACATGCTCTGTGTTCAGAGTCTGCGTTCACTGAATACATTCTTCAGGGGGGAGAACAATTTTTTTGCACATTGCTGTAGATGCCCAAAATGTTTTTACCATGTTTCAGTGCGAACAGCACAGTCTGCATTGCTGACAAAGACCTGCCATATCTTTGTAGAACAAACACTGAGTGGGGTCCATTTGTTGTTGCTGGCTGTGGTTGCGATTTCACTTTGCAAGAATGCTTCCACTGGTTCAGTTTTGGTTAGATTTAATAGGTTGTCAGGTGCATGTGGCTGTGGTAATGGAGGTGCAGGTGCTTGTTGTGACGTTACCCTCGTGCTGCTGGTGCTAGGCCATGGCTTTTCTAGATCTTGTTGGTCAGCAGGGCGCGTGGGGGATGGGCGGCTATTACATTTGCTGCTAGGCTCCTCAGCCTCGGTGGTCGGGCTTGCATGCTGGTCGGTAAGCTTGGCATCACTATCGACATGGTGCCTAGCCATTTTCGGATATTCATGCTGATCAAAGCTTAGTCAACAAGCTATAATTACTCAGCGCGCTGCTACCACAACTTAATGAAGCTAGTAGCTACTAGCTATAATTAACTGTAGCTATCTGCAAATGTGAACAACTTTGAGAAAAAAAAATGCCCTGGGAGCCAATGAGCTTCCTCAACAACGTAATGAAGGTGGTACCTTATGACATTGCATGGCTGGCATTCCAATCAGAATGAATTTTGGGGATTTTAATTACTAAATATTACATCATTACATTCCCCCTCCCTCACCCCTCTTCAGATCAAGAGTTAACAGCCAGCATATAGGCTCTGTCCCGGTCAGCGCTACTGGAATGCCTGGCAGGTAATTCATATACCATTTGTTATGTTTATGGGGAAACAAAACTGGAGGGGGGGGGGGGCGTCTGGGGGTTCCATGCCCAGCTTTGCCACCCTGTGAAGCTGGTAACGTAATGTGTCTGGCTAACCATTTACACTATAGTGCTGTAAACAAAACATGGCAGGTTGTTCATGGTGTTAAATTGAAATGGCATTCATACATCAAATACAGTGAGGGAAAAAAGTATTTGATCCCCTGCTGATTTTGTACGTTTGCCCACTGACAAAGAAATGATCAGTCTATAATTTTAATGGTAGGTTTATTTGAACAGTGAGAGACAGAATAACAACAAAAAAATCCAGAAAAACGCATGTGAAAAATGTTATAAATTGATTAGCATTTTAATGAGGGAAATAAGTATTTGACCCCCTCTCAATCAGAAAGATTTCTTGCTCCCAGGTGTCTTTTATACAGGTAACGAGCTGAGATTACGAGCACACTCTTAAAGGGAGTGCTCCTAATCTCAGTTTGTTACCTGTATAAAAGACACCTGTCCACAGAAGCAATCAATCAATCAGATTCCAAACTCTCCACCATGGCCAAGACCAAAGAGCTCTCCAAGGATGTCAGGGACAAGATTGTAGCAAGGATGTCAGGGACAAGATTGTAGACCTACACAAGGCNCTCGCCGTGTTTGGAGGAGGAGGAATGCTGCCTATGACTCCAAGAACACCATCCCCACCGTCAAACATGGAGGTGGAAACATTATGCTTTGGGGGTGTTTTTCTGCTAAGGGGACAGGACAACTTCACCGCATCAAAGGGACGATGGACGGGGCCATGTACCGTCAAATCTTGGGTGAGAACCTCCTTCTCTCAGCCAGGGCATCGTGGATGGGTATTCCAGCATGACAATGACCCAAAACACACGGCCAAGGCAACAAAGGAGTGGCTCAAGAAGAAGCACATTAAGGTCCTGGAGTGGCCTAGCCAGTCTCCAGACCTTAATCCCATAGAAAATCTGTGGAGGGAGCTGAAGGGTCGAGTTGCCAAACGTCAGCCTCGAAACCTTAATGACTTGGAGAAGATCTGCAAAGAGGAGTGGGACAAAATCCCTCCTGAGATGTGTGCAAACCTGGTGGTCAACTATAAGAAACGTCTGACCTCTGTGATTGCCAACAAGGGTTTTGCCACCAAGTATTAAGTAATGTTTTGCAGAGGGGTCAAATACTTATTTCCCTCATTAAAAATGCAAATCAATTCATAACATTTTTCACATCCATTTTTCTGGATTTTTTTGTTGTTATTCTGTCTCTCACTGTTCAAATAAACCTACCATTAATATTATAGACTGATAATTTCTTTGTCAGTGGGCAATTGCACAAAATCATCAGGGGATCAAATACTTTTTTCCCTCACTGTAACGTGATGTCAGTGAAAGGCGAGGGAGAATCCCCTGTATAAAATGTTTTGCCTGAAATATATTGTACATTAGCAAAGTGAAATGTACCCATCTCCTTTGAGGCGCCATTGGCTCTACAGGGCACAGGATAACTCAAGGTGGCATGTTTACACTACATCCAGGCGACGTCCTTACAACACAGCCAATGATCAATCTTGGAGTCTATCCTGGAGTGTCTCCTTAAAGCGAGCCAACAACTCTGCGAGAAGACACTTTCTTCTGAGACAGAGCACCGGCACCAGGCCATAAATTAGAGCGCCTTAATGTGCTTAATTAATCCACATAAAGTCAATTTAAAGTAGTAGACAACCTAAATGGATTAACTGACTGCAACCGACTCTGGCCCGGTCAGCGGACATCACCTATTGCTGGAAGTGCGGGAGGGACTGGGAGAGCAAGAAATTTGTGGCCTTTCGTGACCATTTTATGTCAAATCTATGTCCAGTGCATGTCATATCAGCGGAGAATTGAATTGGGGTGATAAATGGCACGTGTTCCTACGACCCCCACCTTCTCCATCTTGCAGAATGAGGTGATTAGCATTAGTGGCTCGCCAGCCTTGGAACAGGTGAGCCTCTGTCGCCTGGGCAGTGAAGCGAAAGCAAAATGACCCTGTACTGTTTGCAGAGGAAAGACAAACAGGCCTCTTCCATCTTTAGGGACGTGGTTGCATGCCTCGCTAAACAACACAAACCTGCCATCCGCACCGCCACATGGCTTCCCTCAGAGACTCTTTGAAAGCATCTGCCAAACAAATTAGTTCTGGACAGGGACATTTTCAGAAAGTATCATCTACGCCTCAAAGTCTTGGGAGAGATGAGGAAGAATGGAATGGTTTGCGAAAGATTAAATCATCTTTCTGAGTGAAGACTGAATTTCCTATCTCCTATTGCTTTTTTTATTTCCAGTTGCGTTCAACTTAATCCTGAGAACAAAACTACACTGGTTCATCTCAGGAGCTTTTGAATCAAGGCAAGGCCCAAGACCTCAATCAAGTGTTACAGTGATGTCTGTTCCCACCTTTAGGGTTTTCTTACCTAAAATTCTATATAATGAGGAAGAATCTGTGGATGTTTCGTAAGGGAATCAATCGGACCATCTTGAAGTTCAAATGATTAACAATCAACTTTATATGTTCATTTATATGACTATGTCAGCTCTATTCCAGAGTCAATGGTCACACTTCTGGAAAACTACAGAGTAAAATCAAAACCTGAAAGATAGACTGGTGTTACTTATTGAGCAAAACACAGAGGTAAATGTATCAATTTACTATTCTGACATTAACTCTGACATGACTGTTTGTGTGCAGCTATCATTAAGGAAAGTACATTTCAGAGAATAAAGGAAGTAGTGCCTTGTAGCTTTCACTTGGATAAGTATTTTGGTGATTTCTTCTTATCAGGGTTTGACAGCTGCAGCTGTGTATGATAACAAAGTAAAGTCGATATCTCCCACCAGGACATAAATGCCTCAGAAAGCTACAACCTCACCAATCAGATCTAACATTATTCTCCTCATCTTCCTTCCATATCCCAGGTAAAAGCTAAAAGTCTGAGAAATAATTAATTCCACTAATGCCGTGTGTCATACAAAAATACATCTTCACACCTCAAAAAGTATTTACCCAAAGTGTCTTTCTACAGTATGTTGTGCAGTATCCGAGGCGACGGGGGGGACACTCTTTAAGCTTATCACACATACAAGACTTTACCCACACCTCCCAAAAAACAAATAAACACGCGCACATTCACACACTTTGGTATTCGAAATCAAACAGCCACACTCACTTATACAAATGTGCTATCTTAATCCTGCAACAACAGGAACTGTGAATTATTGCGTGGATTATAATGATTTTTGTAGAGGTTGATAATTTTTTTGGTAGGATAAATCAAATCTGACATTTTAAAGTGGAAAATATAAACTTTAGAAGCCTTTTTAAACCTTGAATACACTACAATCTGCATTTCCTGCTGAGCAGGAAACAGTGATCAAATGAAGATACAGTACATTTGTATGCCCATACACACCAGAGACACACACATACCCCACAAAGACACACACGCAGCACTTTTGACTGCCTGTTTCACTTCAGCATTCCAATTCCTGAATCCACAAGGACTTCCTGCCAGTCCTGCTCGAGCCGTTAAATGTGATTGATCACACTCTTTGTGTCTCTCGCATTACCCTACATGAGGCTCCTGTGGCCTGCCAAGATTCACTTGTCGCCGGTAAAGGGCTTTCTCAGCAAGAAGCCTGAACGCTCGACTGCGCCTTGCCACAAATGCTCACAATCCTTTCCAAATCAAATCATATCAAGCTTCATTTATATAGCACATTTCAGACATGGATGCAACGCAATGCACTTCACAGGAAAAATAACGAATAAAAAACAATGAAAATAAAAACTGAAATATTTACTACACAACAAACATCAGAGGATAAAAAATGTAACGATAACAATAAAAACTGAAAGACTAAAAAGCACCCTAAGGAAAAATAGAGCTAAAAAGGTGTGTTTTAAGATCTCTTTAAAAATGACCACAGTTTCAGACCCCTCAGGTTCTGAGGCTAGGGCCATTGCGACTAAAGGCTGCCTCTCCATGCCTCTTGGTCCTAGGATTTGGGATAGTTAAAAGGCCAGTGCCAGAGGACCTGAGGGACCTACCGGGTACAAAATTAAAAGCATGTCTGACATGTATTGGGGTGCACAATCATGGATTGATTTAATTACCAATAGAATAATCTTAAAATGTATTCTAAAATTTACAGGCAGCCAGTGCAGAGAATTTAAAACCGGTGTATGTGTGCTCCCCGTCTGGTCTTGGTCAGTGCCCGTGCTGCAGTATTCTGTATGTTTTGCAGTTGACCAATGGCTTTCTTGGGGAGACCAGACAGGAGTGCATTACAGTAGTCAAGCCTGCTTGTAATAAAAGCATGGTCGAGTCTCTCTTCTCTGTATCAGCCTGAGAGAGAAACGGCTGCTCCTTGGCAATGTTCCTCAGGTGGTAAAAAGCTGGTCACATTCCTAATGTGTGATTTGAAATTGAGTTCAGAATCTAAAATGACACCTACAGCGCCTTCAGAAAGTATTCATACCCCTTGACTTATTCCAAATTTGGGTGTGTTACAGACAACATTTTGTTACATCATAGCCCATAATGACAAATACGTTTTTGCAAATGTATTGAAAATCAAATACAGAAATATCTAATTTACATAAGTATTCACACCCCATGAGTCAATACTTTGTAGAAGCAGCTTTGGCCGCGATTACAACTGTGAGTCTTTCTGGGTAAGTCTCTAAGAGTTTTCCACACCTGGATTGTGCAACATTCTTGGTAAGCAACTCCAGTGTAGATTTAGCCTTGTGTTTTAGGTTATTCTCCTCCTGAAAAGTGAATTAATTCTGGTTGAAAGCAGACTGAACCAGGTTTTCCTCTAGGATTTTGCCTGTGCTTAGCTCCACTCCATTTATTTTGTATCGTGAAAAACTCCTCAGTCCTTAACGATTACAAGCCGATCCATAACATGATGCAGCCACCACTATGCTTGAAAATATGGATAGTGGTACTCAGTTATGTGTTGTATTGGATTTGCCATAAACATAACACTTTGTGTATTCAGGACAAAAAGTTAATTGCTTTGCCACATTTTTTGCATTATTACTTTAGTGCCTTGTTGCAAACCGGATGCATGTTTTGTAATATTTGTATTCTGTACAGTACAAGCTTCCTTCTTTACTCTCTATCAATTGTGGAGTAACAACAATGTTTTTTGATCCATTCTCAGTTTTCTCCTATCACAGTCATTGAACTTGGTAACTGTTTTAAAGTCACCAATTGGCCTCATGGTGAAATCCCTGAGCTTTTCCTTCCCCTCTGTCAACTGAGTTAGGATGGACACTTGTATCTTTGTAGTGACTGGTTGTACTGATACGTCATCCAAAGTGTAATTAATAACTTCACCATGCTCAAAGGGATATTCAATGTCTGTTTTTCTACCAATAGGTGCCCTTATTTGGGAGGCATTAAAACAAAATCCCTGGTCTTTGTGGTTGAATCTGTGTTTGAAATTCACTGCTCGACTGAGGGACCTTACAGATAATTGTATGTGAGGTACAGGGACAAGGTAGTCATTCAAAAAATCATGTTAAACACTATTATTGCACTCAGAGTGAGTCCATGCAACTTATTATGTGACTGGTTAAGCACAATTTTACCACTGAACGTATTTAAGCTTGCCATAACAGAGGGGTTGAATACATTCATTTTTTATGAATTTGTAAAAATTCCCCAAAACATAATTCCACGTTGACATTATGGGGTATTGTGTGTAGGCCAGTGACAACAAATCTAAATGTAATCCTTTCTAAATTCAGGCTGTAACACAACAAAATGTGGAAAAAGTCTTCACAGGGGTGTGAATACTTTCTGAAGGCACTATAGGTTTTTTACCTGGTGTTATATCTTTATTGCCTGTGAATTAAAATGTGCAGCCAGATTCTCCTTCTGTGCTTTGGCTCCAACAATCCCTCCTTCCCTCTCTGTCACACCATCAAGGTGTTTCCCCTCTGCGAGGTCAGACACAGGGAATGATTGTTGCTTTTACTGAAAGAAAGAGAAAAAAGTAAGTCTGGGGAATAAAAATTGCCAGCTGTTATTAAAGCCTTGTGTTAAGGCAAGGCAAGGCTTGCAAGGTTGGAAGTCTTGAGGCAATTAAGGGCAATAGTGTGTGATTGCAGCCCACAATTCCAGGTGTTCCAGGAACGCAAATGTAGCTGCTGCTCATATTGGTATCTGTACTGATGGCGCAAAAACCATGACAGGGAGACATAGTGGAGTGGTAACGCACGCAAGCAGTTGCTCCCGACGCCACTTGGGTACACTGCAGCATCCACCGAGAGGCTCTTGCTGCCAAGGGAATGCCTGACAGCTTGAAAGATGTTTTGGACACTACAGTAAAAATTGTTAACTTTGTTAAAGCAAGGCCCCTGAACTCGGGTGTATTTTCTGCACTATGCAATGATATGGGCAGCGACCATGTAACGTTTTTACAACATACAGAAGTGCGCTGGTTATCAAGGGGCAAAGTATTAAGAGACGAGCTTAAAGTTTTCTTTACTGACCATCATTTTCACCTGTCTGACCACTTGCATGATGACGAGTTTCTCACACGACTGGCCTATCTGGGTAATGTTTTTTCTCACCTGAATGATCTGAATATAGGATTACAGGGACTCTCCGCAACTATATTCAATGTGCTGGACAAAATTGAGGCTATGATTAAGAAGTTGGAGCTCATATTTGTCTGCATTAACAAGGTCAACACATAGGTCTTTCCATCATTGCATGATTTTTTGTGTGCAAATTAACTCAAGCTTACGGACAATGTCAAATGTGCAATTACGCAGGTACTTTCCCAAAACGGATGACACAAACAACTGCATTCGTTAATCCTTTCATGCCCTGCCTCCAGTCCACTTAACAATATCTGAACAAGAGAGCGTCATCAAAATTGCAACAAGCAGTTCTGTGAACATTTATTTAATCAGAATCCACTGACAGATTTCTGGATTGGGCTGCGCTCAGAGTATCCTGTCTTGGCAAATCGTGCTGTTAAGACACTGATGCCCTTTGCAACCACGTACCTATGTAAGAGTGGATTCTCGGCCCTCACTAGCATGAAAATGATTTAAGAGTGAGACTCTCTCCAATACAACCCAAAATTGCATAGTTATGTGCATCCTTTCAAGCACATCCTTCTCATTAACCTGTGGTGAGTTAGTCACAATTTTTGATGAACAAATATGTAAGATGGTTAAATAAAGAACAAAATTATTGATTATTATTATATTATTATTTGTGCCTGGTCCTATAAGAGCTCTTTGTCACTTCCCACAAGCAGGGTTGTGACAAAAACTCACACCCATTATTATGTTTAATAAATGTATCGTATAGTGTGTGTGTGTGTGGCAGGCTTACAATGATGGCAAAAAACAACATTAGAGCGGGTACGCAGCTGGAGGTTGAATGTTTGAAGGGGTACGGGACTGTAAAAAGTTTGGGAACCACTGGTCTATGCGATTAAAATGTGTGTCAAAAGGGAAATAAAAGTATTATCAGTTTTTAGTTTAGGCTTCATTAATGTTCAATGTTTTAGATCAAAATTGAGGTGTAATCTGTTGGATAACAGATATACCACTGTCACCATCCAGTAACCGAAGCCGTTTCCTGCAGTCAAATTACCAAATAACTCTCTAGTGGCCTCATGGGTGGAATATTATTAATATTTTTCATAATTAAAATATATTTTTTTAAACAGGCAAAGAATACGTTTTTTCTATGTCAAACGGTTTTGTTATATTTCAGTCTTCTGTATATTTCACCAGCCACGTGGTCAGGGCTCCACAGTGTGAGCATTTCACTGGCAGGTGCAAATAAAAATATAGTCAAAAGTCAAGTATGAGCACATGTATAGCAAAATAAATGTTGCAGTAGCTGTTTTCAAATGATTTCTCCTGTTTTGTTTCATAGCTGGTAATCGTACAAAGAACTACGAATCCTATATCCCACCTCGCGCAGCACCACTGCCTGGCTGAGGGGCTGTGCGCACTGAGCGAAGTGTTGAAATATTCGTTTTTAGAAGTGCTGTGCACATGCATAAAATGTAGTCTAATTTACTCAAAAGTCTACCAAAGTGAGACTTTGTCCTCATGTTCCTGGTTAATTACATTGTTTTGTTCACAAACCACGTTGTTTTTCAATGTTTGAGTTTGCTTCAATGGTCGTCGGCTACTAGTCAGAATTCTCTCAATCTCTCAAGCACATGACTTGAGTGTGTTGGCACTTACCGCTTCTCCTTCTTCTTCAGAATTTTAGGGCGGACTACATCCCAAAATTGTGTATTGCCGCCACCTATTGGGTGGGGTGAATAGTTCGAATTTTAACATAGAAAAGGGGAATTGGAGAAAGGGTGAAAAATAAATCCCATAATCAACAGAAATGTATAATAAACATGAGCCTGAGGGGGGCACATCTTGCGACAAAATTGCCTGCAATGCTTTGGCCATGAGGTCTTGCAGATAAAAGAATCCTTTAGCAGCATTCACAATCATGTCCAGTTTCTCAGAATTTTTGTTAGTTTGGCCAGGACAAATCAAATCAAACTTTATTTGTCACATGCATCGTATACATGTGTAGACCTTACCGTGAAATGCTTACTTACAAGCCCTTAACCAACAGTGCAGTTCAAGAAAGAGTTAAGAAAATATGTACCAAATAAACTAAAGTAAAAAATAATAAAAAGTAACACAATAAAATAACAATAATGAGGCGATATACAGGGGGTATCCCGAGTCAATGTGCGGGGGTACAGGTTAGTCGAGGTAATTTGAACATGTAGGTAAGGGTGAAGTGACTACTATATGAAGGTGACTATGCATCAGTTATCACCTGCACAATGAAAGCAACAAACTCCCGGCCTGTTACCACATTAACCTACCGCCGTTAAAGGGGCAGCTAAACATTTTTGTCTCATCTGTGATATTTTGTTTAAAAGGATCGGGTCACAAAAAATCTTCACACCAGATAATCTTGTTTCTCATGGTCTGAGAGTCTTTAGGTGCCTTTTGGCAAACTCCAAGCTGGCTGTCATGTGCCTTTTACTGAGGAGTGGCTTCCGTCTGACCACTCTACCACAAAGGCCTGATTGGTGGATTGCTGCAGAGATGGTAGTTAGAGTGACCATCGGGTTCTTGGTCACCTCCCTGACCAAGGCCCTTCTCCCCCGATTGCTCAGTTTGGCCGGGTGGCCAGCTCTAGGAAGAGTCTTGGTGGTTCCAAACTTCTTCCATTTAAGAATGATGGAGGCCACTGTGTTCTTGGGGACCTTCAATGTTGCAGAAATTCTTTGGTACCCTTCCCCAGATCTGTGCCTTGACACAATCCTGTCTCTGAGCTCTATGAACAATTCCTTCGACCTCATGGCTTGGTGTTTGCTCTGACATGCACTGTCAACTGTGGGACCTCATATAGACAGGTTTGTGCCTTTCCACATCATGTCCAACCAATTGAATTTACCACAGGTGGAGTTCAATTTCGAGTCTCATAGCAAAGGGTCTGAATACTTATGTAAATAAGGTATTTCTGCTTTTTATTTTAAAACATTTGCAAACATTTCAAAAAAACTGTTTTCACTTTGTCATTGTGAAGTATTGTGTGTAGATTGAAGAGGAAAAAATATATTTAATCAATTTTAGAATAAGGCTGTAACGTAACAAAATGTGGAAAAAGTAAAAGGGTCTGAATACTTTCTGAATGCACTGTATGTCGGCTAAATCTGAAATTAACTTTAAATTTAAATTGTGATATTGTGCTGAACTTGAACGATATGGATCAAATCGAGCCCTTAGAAGGGATTGATTTTGAAGTTGCTTGTTGAGTCCAAAACAGGAATAACAAACTAGATGATATCCTGCTCCTGCTTGGAGGAGTGCTTAGATATATTCGGGCCCCATGAACGCCAGCTCTCGCAAATCAAAAAATAAATATAATGAAAAAGCAGAAGTTAAATTGACACACAGAGCATCTGAGATCGTCAACAAATGGCTCCGGCTCCAGCAAACACCAGTATAAAAACAAGAAGGGAGAGGAAAATCTGGGATGCTGACGTTCCACAGATTTCGCCAACATTTTCATGTACTGCCTTGAAACCTTGAACCTTTATTTAACTAGGCAAGTCAGTAAAGAACAAATTCTTATTTACAATGACAGCCAACCAGGAACAAAATAATTTGTTGAAAAACAAGAACTCATGGTAAAGGCCAATTAATTAAGTAATACTTGTCTTATTTTAAGGAGATATATCTAGTGTGATAATGCAGGGGTACAATGGTCCTGATGAGCCTCAGTGTTTACAGGATTTAGCTGTGCTGTTGTACTCAAGGACCAAAAAGCCTGACACCCAAATTACTCATGTGTTTTTGAGCTGCAGTAAATATGAGTGAGACAGCTATATCGGTCCGCTAATACAGGTCTAGTAAAGTCTCAGTGCACTACTTTTGTAAAAAACTATAATAATTCTGATTTTTCAGGGGGTCCTGCAGCACTCTCAGCACCTCTAATTTCCACGGCTATGCTTTCTGGTCGTTCTTAAAGGTGGACTTTGGGCACAAAAAACTGTCCAACTCCACCTCTTCCTCAATTTTAAAACAGAAATTGGGTGAGCCTTTGGTAGTTAACTTCTTAGGGAGCGGCTGCCGAGGAGACGGTTTTGGAGAGTCTGGCGTGCCCAAAGTAAAATATGCACATAATTAGTACTATTGGATAGGAAACACTCCGAAGTTTCTAAAAGTGTTAACATAATGTCTGTGAGTATAACAGAACTGATATAGCAGGCGAAAACCCGAGGAAAATCCATCCGGAAACGCAGTTTTTGGTGACCTTTGCTCTGTTTGACACTCCCCATTGACTTCAAGGCAATCCAGCTCCTGGATTGCAGTACCTATGGCTTCCACTAGATGTCAACAGTCTATATACAAAGACTGAGAGTGATTGGAGTAAGCAGAATGGATAGGAACAGGAAATGGTAAGGGGACCTAAAATGTCAACAAGTTTTCTCGGGCGCGAGTCTGGGTGCACGCCCCACTTTATTTTACTTATATAACGTTTAGTTGACCATCCGAGTGAAATATTATCGCTAATATTCATAAAAGGATAGCTAAGGATGCATTATACAGTGAGGGAAAAAAGTATTTGATCCCCTGCTGATTTTGTATGTTTGCCCACTGACAAAGAAATGATCAGTCTATAATTTTAATGGTAGGTTTATTTGAACAGTGAGAGACAGAATAACAACAAAAAAATCCAGAAAATCGCATGTGAAAAATTTTATAAATTGATTTGCAATAAGTGTAAGGGGCCTCCAGTTTTTTTGATAGACTTGATCTTTATATTTGCCATCTGGGTCTTACTAGTGAAATCAGACCTTCCTGCTGTGTACCTGACAGACTACCATTTCTATAGGAGTAGTTAAAAAAATCGAACAATGGAGCTTTTAGTATATCAAAAAAGGCTTGATATGCCTCTACCGGTATGCCATCAAAGCCCTGGAGCTTTTCCAGACAGAAAGGATTTAATAGCCTCAAAAAGTTACTCTTCTGTAATTTGACCTTCGCACTGATCTTTCTGTACATTTGTTAATAAAAAAAAAAATGTATCATTTGGAAAGAATTCCTTACCGTAATCTTCATCCAGTGGGAGAGGATGAGACGGAAAAGAGAACATCTGCTTAAAACGTCTTAGGGCTATGCCCCTATTTTTTCCACTTCCTGAGTGACTGACGTGCCCACAGTAAACTGCCTGTTACTCAGGCCCAGAAGCCAGGATATGCATATAATTGGTAGCATTGGATAGAAAACACTTTGAAGTTTGTGGAAATGTTAAAATAATACATGAGACTATAACATAATTGATATGGTAGGAGAAAATCCAAAGAAAAACCAACCAATCATGGCTTTAGAAGCTTCTGATAGGCTGATTGACATCATTTGAGTCAATTGGAGATGTATCTGTGGATGTATTTCAAGGCCTAGCTTCAAACTCAGTGCCTCTGCTTGACATCATGGGAAAATCAAAAGAAATCAGCCAAGACCTCAGAACATTTTTTTGTAGAACTCCACAAGTCTGGTTCATCCTTGGGAGCAATTTCCAAACGCCTGAAGGTATCACGTTCATCTGTACAAAAAATAGTACGCAAGTATAAACACCATGGGACCATGCAGCCGTCATACCGCTCAGGAAGGAGACGCGTTCTGTCTCCTAGAGATGAATGTACTTTGGTGCGAAAAGTGCATATCAATCCCAGAACAACAGCAAAGGTCCTTGTAAAGATGCTGGAGGAAACAGGTACAAAAGAATCTATATCCATAGTAAAACGAGTCCTATATCGACATAACCTGAAAGGCCACTCAGCAAAATCACAATAAAAAAGCCAGACTACGGTTTGCAACTGCACATGGGGACAAAGATCGTACTTTTGGGAGAAATGTCCTCTGGTCTGATGAAACAAAAATAGAACTGTTTGGCCATAATGACCATTGTTATGTTTGGAGGAAAAGGGGGGAGGCTTGCAAGTCGAAGAACACCATCCCAACCGTGAAGCACGGGGGTAGCAGCATCCTGTTGTGGTGGTGCTTTGCTGCAGGAGGGACTGGTGCACTTCACAAAATAGATGGCATCATGAGGAGGAAAATTGTATGGATATATTGAAGCAACATCACAAGACATCAGTCAGGAAGTTAAAGCTTGTGTCAAGGCGGTGTGTGTAGCTGGTGCGTGAGAGTAAGGCGCAGGAGAGCAGATATGAGTGGACAAAAGCACTTTACTGTTAAATAACCGACAAGTAATAAGGGAATGACAACCAGGTGTGTGAGGAAACAAGACAAAACAAATGGAAAATGAAAAGTGGATCGGTGATGGCTAGAAGACCGGTGACGTCGACCGCCGAACGCCGCCCGAACAAGGAGAGGCACCGCCTTTCGGCAGAAGTCGTGACAGCTTGTTTGCAAATGGGTCTTCCAAATGGACAATGACCCCAAGCATACTACCAAAGTTGTGGCAAAATAGCTTAAGGACAACAAAATCAAGCTATTGGAGTGGCCATCACAAGCCCTGACCTCATTCCCATAGAACATTTGTGGGCAGAACTGAAAAAGCGTGTGCGAGCAAGGAGGCCTACAAACCTGACTCAGTTACACCAGCTCTGTCAGGAGGAATGGGCTAAAATTCACCCAACTTATTGTGGGAAGATTGTGGAAAGCTACCCGAAACGTTTGACCCAAGTTAAACAATTTCAAGGCAATGCTACCAAATACTAATTGAGTGTATGTAAACTTCTGACCCACTGGGAATGTGATGAAAGAAATAAAAGCTGAAATAAATAATTCTCTCTACTATTATTCTGACATTTCACATTCTTAAAATAAGTGGGGATCCTAAGTGAACTAAGACAGGGAATTTTTACTAGGATTAAATGTCAGGAATTGTGAAAAACTGAGTTTAAATGTATTTGGCAAAAGTGTACGTAAACTTTCAAGTTCAACTGTGTGTTATGTTCCTTTTCTTTTAGCCACGTAAAGACTGATCTCCTGTTTTTTATAATATACTAAACCATTACAATTACAACTGGCTATACTTATTTCACCCCTTACCATAACTAGATACTACTATCAGTCTAAATTGACCATAATTAGTGCTTGTAAAGTTACTGCCATAAGAGGTATCATGACAATCAAAATTAGAGCTTTCAAATGTCTGATATTTAGAATTCAAGAAACAGGTTCTAGCAACATTTGTTTTATTCCCTTGCCTGTTTGCCTGTGAGCCAATGCCACAGATGTTAGAAAGTTGAGACAAGATATTATGTGTGTAGTCAATCTGAGTCGGTTGATGTGTATGATATTGCATGTGATTTAGTGAGAGTGTGTACGATGTCTGTATAAGAGTAAGACTATAATGTGTGATGTCCAAATAAATAATAACCCCGCCAATTTGCATGGTTGGGTTTCTATGTGTGTAACATGTAGTGCGTATAGCCTTAATATTCAGGATGATAATTGGAATCCATATTGTATCACCATCATAGTTGCACCATAATTACCTTTACCATCTTTGAAAAACATCCCAGCATTTCCATAGCAATTGACGTTTCACATGATCATGAAAGAGACCCTCCATTACCATAGAGACGGCTTCACTACAGTACAAATGTATCCCGTACAATATGTTATTATTCCCTATTCTGTACAATATGTTATGTTATGTCCCTATTCTGATATCTTACCCTTGCTTGTTGTAAACATTAATAAACATGTAGACACAGAGATAGAAAAAATAGACAAACAAGAAACATATTAAATTATAGAACAGTTCTTGACAATAGAGAGAGGGAGAGAAGAGAAAAGAGAGGAAGAGAGCGAGATCAAGTGTGTATGTGTATGTATAAGTCCGTTTGTGTAAGCAAGCATGTCATTGAGTACGTATGTGTGCATATCCACTTCATAGTGTTCAGATATTTTTACAGTTCCCATAATAATTTTTTTTCGTAACCTGAAGTCCCTGTAGAATTTAGCACAGCCATGGTGTTAATGGAGCTGTCTTGGAATAGCTGTCCATCTATAAAGAGTTTGATCACAATGAGAAAGGCACGCTTACCCCTCTCCCTCTGTTGCCTCTGTACAGGACACAACCTCTTGCGACGTTCGTTTATCTCCCGTGGAAATTGGTAATTGAGACCGAATTTGGTCCCTTTAAGCTCCCTTCCCCTGCTTTTGATCAACTCCTTTCGTTGGTAGTGTTCAAATTTTGCGATGATAGGTTGCGGACCCTTGGTCTTGTCGCTCCGAGCTCCAAGTCTGTGTACTCGGTGGAAAGCCACCTTGTTTACAGTCTCTAGAGGAAGTTTCAAGGCGGATAGCATGAATTCTCTGATCGCGGCCTCTGGATTATTGGATGTTTTCTCAGGAATCCCAGAAAATATTAGATTTTCACGCATGCTACGGCTTTGTATGTCTAGTAGCAACTCCCTCATCACCCTGGTTTTCCTGAGTAGACAATCCATGTTGGAATTGTGGATTTTTACCTTGGCTGTGAGTGCCTTGTTCTCTCCTTGGAACGTGAGAATTTCACTCTGGCTCCCCCTCAGCCCTTCTACCTCCTCACACAACTTTTCCAGTGTTGCATGGATTCCAGCAAGAGCGCTAGCCTCTACTTCAACGGTAAGGAAATCGTCCGTGTCTGTAGATTAATCTGTCTTTCTTTTTTTTGTAGGGTTAGAGTTCTTTTGTGAGGTAGCCAGATCTTTTCATGATGGAGTATGTTGTTCCTCCATAGCATAACGCTGTTGGTACTCGTCAATTTCTGTTGGTACTCGTCAATTTCAATCTATTAGTATCCAGGTTGGCTCTTTACTGCAACCAGTTGTTTACAAAGGTTTTTAACAATGCGTCTTTCCCACGACAACGACCAATGTTCCTGTAGTACAGCAACCTAGGACTGTTGTTTCGTTAGCGGTGTTTCTGTAGTACAGCCACCTATCACTGTTGTTTGGTTAGTGGCGTATCTGAAGTACAGCCACCTAGCCCATTGGTTCAAATACATTTTTGGACCTAATGGATTGTTTTTTGCTCTGACAACTATGGGACTTTATATAGACAGGTGTGTGCCTTTCCAAATCAGTCCAATCAAGTTGTATTGGAGTCCACCCGTGGATGAGCAATGGATACAGGATGCACCTGAGCTCAATTTCAAGTCTCATAGCAATGGGTCTGAATACTTATGTAAATAATGTATTTCTGTTTTTATTTGTAATACATTTGCTAAAATTTCAAAAAAACTGTTTTCGCTTTGTCATTATGGGGTATTGTGTGAAGATTGATGAGGAAAGAAATGTAACATAACAAAATGTTTAAAAGTCAAGGGGTCTGAATACTTTCCGAATGCACTGTACTGCGGCAAACCAAACCATGCTCCAGCTAGCAGCCTAGTGCAAGCTTGTTTGAATGGCCTCAAGGTAGTAGTTTATTAGTTTAGTTTATTAGAATCCCCATTAGCTATTGCACATGCAATAGCACATCCACATAAAACTTTCAAATACATGACAAAGTACAGAACAGTATTAGACAAGAACAACATAAGATATTACATTAAATTCCAAATTTTTTTTATAAATAAGAGTTATATGTAGGAAAGACACCAAGAGACAACAAAAATACTATTTACACACTATTCATATATACATATTCTTATATACAGTACAGTTAAATTAGATCGCTGTGATGCAATATGTTTTTGTATCTGTTTTTTATGTACACTACTAGTCAAAGGTTTGGACACACCTACTCATTCAAGGGCTTTTCTTTATTTTTACTATTTTCTAATGGTGAAGACAACATAACTATGCAATAACACATATGGAATCATGTAGTTTTGGCAACAATCGGCAAATAATTTGTAAAAATAGAGAAGAGTAACGGCCCAAGGCAACTCCCCTGAGGGATTGTACATATCTGATATTAGAGAAGCTTACATTGAAGCATACTCTCTAAATCTATTGGATAAGTAACTCTCCAACGATGTGATGGCAGGTGATGTAAAGCCATAACAAGTTGTTTTTTTCAATAAGAAATTATGATCAATAACATCAAAGGCTGCACTGTTTACTTTAGCCAATCATCAGTCATCCGAGTCAGTGCAGTACAAGTTGAATACCCTTCCTTATATTCATGCTGAAAGTCAGTATTTAACGTGTTCTTTAAAAAATAGCATTGTATTTGTTCAAACACAATTCTCTCCATCAGTTTACTAAGAACAGGCAGTAAACTGATTGGGCGGCTGTTAGAGGCAGCAAAGGGTGCTTTACTATTTTTAGGTAGTGGAATTACCTTAGCATCCTTTCACGTCTGTGGGGACACACACTCTAGGCTTTGGTTAAAGACATGGCAAATAGGAGTGAAAATACAGTCTGCTACCATTCTCAATAGTTTCCCATCTAGGTTGTCTATACCTGGTGGTTGGATACCAACTGTTTTTCCACCTCTACCACACAAACTTGACCAAATTCAAAACAGCAATCCTTCTCTTTCATTATTAGATATTCAATACACTAATATGATGGTTCACTGTTCAATGTCATTTCACTTCTCAGTTTGTCCACTTTACCTGTGAAAAAGTAATTGAAATTATTGGCTATATCATAAGGTTTTGTTATAAATGACCCATCAACTTCAATGAACGATGGAGATGAATTGGGTTTTCTGCCCATAATATAATTTAAGGTGCATTTAAGTCTTTTCCCCATTGTTTTTTATGTAATATCTTGTTTTGGCAATACAATTTCTTTAAAAAAAAAAATGTCTCAATTGACAGTATGTCAACAAATCAACTGAGCAGCCTGACTTGTTTGCCGCCTTTTTTTTGCATCATACAATTTTTTATCGATCCAGTGGGCTCTAACAGTTCTCACAGTTCGTTTGTTAACAGGTGCATGTTTGTCAACAATTGGCAAGAATAATTGTACTAATACTCCCAAGTGCTGCATCTGGATTCTCCTCCTTATACACATCAGGCCAACATACATGTTTTACATCTTCAACAAAAGAGTCTTGAGAAAACATTTTGTATGATCTCTTAAATAACTAAATGACTTTAGGTCCTGCCTTTGGTACTTTGGCTTTCCTTGTTATTGCCACAATGTTATGGTCACTAAAGGCAATGGGAATGGATATTGCTTTGGAGCAAAGCTCTGCAGCATCGGTGAAGATATGATCAATACAAGTGGATGTCACAGATCCAACACTTTTGGTATACACTCTAGTTAGTTGAGTGATAACCTGGGTCATGTTACAGGCATTAGTCACAGTAAGAAGCTTCCTCTTGAGAGGACAACTAGATGATAACCAGTCAATGTTCAGGTCACCAAGAAAATACATTTCTCTGTTAGCATCAGAGACCTTATCTAACATCACACACATATTCTCCAGATACTGACAGTTTGCACTTGGTGGTCTATAGCAGCACTCTAAAAGAAGAGGCTTCAGATGAGGCAGGTGAACCTGCAACTACAGCACTTCTACTTAATTTGTCATAAGATCCTCTCTGAGCTTTACAGGAAACAGGCTCCGAATAATACAGAAACACCTCCCTGTAAGCATTCCCTTCTTTTCTATAGATGTTATATTGTTTTATTACTACTGATGTATCATCAAGAGTCTCAGAAAAGGCTAATATATTAAAATATTATCTAAGATTAGCAAATTACTAATCTCATGAACTTTGTTTCTGAGGCTACATATATTTATATGAGCTAAAAACTCTTTCCTGGGTAGCTTATATAAAACTGAACTTATAATGATAATAGGTTGTATTTCTAATAATTCTATTTCTTATAATACAAAATAAGGAATTCATGGATTTTAGCTCGCAGGGCCTAAAATGAACACCGCCGCCTGCCAAATGCAGGTAGATTTTGGCATTGGCGGGTAAGATCTCTATTTCACCAGCCACGTTGGCGGGTGGTCAGCTGGGCTGCACAGTGTGAGCATTTCACTTGCAGTTGTGAATAAAAATGGACAAGTATGAACACATTTATAGTAACATAAATGCTGCAGTAGCTGTTTAAAAGTATTTCTGCCGTTTTGTTTCATAGCTGGTAAATTAATCACACAAAGTAAAATAACTACGAATTCTATCCCACCTTGTGCTGTAACACAGCCTGGATGGGTGATGTGCGCATGTGAAGAGCTGGGTGAAAGATTACTTTTTAGAAGTGCTGTGCACAGGCATAAAAGTTGGTCTAAGTGGCTCGTGGACCAAAAAGTACATTTCAGGCCCTGTTAGCTCGGCTGCAGCAGGGTGGTCTATACTTTCTGCCACTTCTCCATAGCTGTGTTGCTAGACTGTTGGTCTATTCTGATTGGGGTGTTGTCCTGTTAGAATGGGGGGTAGTGGGGTGAGGTGGGTGCTGTCCACTCTGGAAGGGGCCCGGATTAGGGCCTGGATTAGGGCCTGGTGGTGTAGGGTGGTGCTGGTCTTTCTAGGTGGGGGCTGGTGGTCGTGATCTTGGAGGATGTATGGCAGAGTTCCTGTTTTTTTCTTTTTTTTCTTTCAGTTTCCTAGCAAACACCTTGAAACCCTGTTTGTTCAAGTGTACTAGGTTGCACATCAGCGGGTGGTAAACATTGTCCAAGAGAGCACAGAACTCTAGACAGCTCAGCGTTGTTTGCCTTGAATAATGTGGAAGGGCACATCGCCACTTGGCAACAGGGTGAACATAGTGATTTTGGTGTTAGGAAATCTCTCTACAATTCTGGCTGCCACTTGCTGCATTGCAGGGGCTACATGTCTTATCATCAAATCATTAGTACCTGTGTGAATTATAATATGTTTGGCCAAATTTATCTTGTTGCTTGACAGACTTTTCAAGACACTTGTTGTTGTTGGGCACCATAGCTTTGTGACTGACATGCCAGGGAATAGCAGTTTCTCTATGAGAAATGTCCCATTGGAGTCATATAAAATGAAGGCCATAGGGTCCTCTGCCTGTGTGCTGCTGTTCTGGGCTGTGGTGTCTGGAGTGATGTTCTTTGGATGGACTGGGATGGGGACCACAGGTGGCCTTTCGTTGTCTTCCTCTCTCCTGAGGGTCCCAGCATGGCTCCGCTAGAACTGGTGCTCTGGGACTGGGATGATCTTGGGGAGGTCTGGTCAGACCTATCTGATGAGGGGAATGTGCTGGTGTGGGAGGAGGAGTTGTACTGGGTCTAGTTACTGACCTCTTGGGCTGAGTGTGTGAGTTCCGGAGGTTCACTATGAGAAGCAGTGATACTGTTGATGAGGGGATGTGAGGGTGTGGTAGTGAGGGTTGCTCCAGTGGTTTTCTTAGAGTGTGGATGGTGATGTCTGTGTTGTAGCAATTCTATGACCACTCCCTTTGTATAGCTCTTCCCTGATGTCAGCTACCTCTCTCCTCATGATGCTCTTGACCATTGCCAGTTTCTCTCTCAGCTCCTCCTTATCCTGCCTCAGAACTGTCACCTTACCACAAAGCTCATTCACATCTTTCTCCAGTAGGGAGATACTCCCAAAAGCACCAAAGTGGTAAGGCATCAAAGTTATGGGACTGTTCTCAGAAATCAGCATGTATCTGATTCTGAAAAGTTGACATGGTGCCAGCTGGCTACTTTGTAACATTTGGCCAACGCGATAACTATGCAGAGAGCAGTCAGCTGTGCTGTAGAACTCGCCGCACTAATCACGGAAGAACAGATGTCATGAAAACGAATTTGTACATTAGCTAGAACTTGACTACACTAGCTAGCTAGCTAACTAGAGGGAGTATTCAGCTTTGAGTGTGTGTACTGGTGTTGTTAGCATCCCTGCCTTTCATTTAATATGGATTGATTTGAGACTGGTTCAGCCAGCAAGCAGACACTTACTCCTTAGCTAGCAAATGTCCGTGCACATTTCAAATGTCATAAATACTGATTCTACCACCACAAAACACATTCGCTAGATGTAGAATTAGGTAGTGAAGGCTTGCTCATGAAAAAAAATACATCAATATTAGCTACAGGTTTATAGTTTTTGGTAAGATTAACTCTGACTCTTTTGAGGATGAAAGGGGGTTCAATGGATGATGTCACCTTGGTAACATGTTTGAATTTAAGACTAGGGCTGAGGCAGCAATTACATTTTGTCAGCTGGTTATTGTCATGCAAAAGTCTGCCAGTCTCTCGGCAGTTGGCAGTTAATTAACATAAACACGTTTGGCATCTCCAGGCCTCCACACATACAAGCTGCATTCAAGCCACTGAGGCGCGCCTTTGGAACATTTACATTTACAAAAGTCTAATAAATTAATTTAATATACACCATCACAATAAACCCATTGTTTATTTTAGTCATGTCTAAAGAAACATTATGATATGAAGAAAATGTATTTCTCAAGAACAGAATATGAGTTGGCCTACTGTATGTTTTCTGGCTATGCTCTAGGCTGCTTGTTCATTTAGCTGACAAGATATGCAAAGATCCCGTGCCATTATTTTAAATTATATGATTTTATAGTAAGAAGAATATAATTGAACTTAGCTTGATAAAATTTTAAGGATATTTTTCACATTCCGGAGCAAGTACACATATGAAGTGTCTATGTTGAGCTGAAAGTGATTATTTGAAACTGGTCCTATACGCTAGATTAAGAGTTATTTGGCAACTTTAGTTGTGAATTATACAAACCTTAGAATGTGTTAGAAATCAAACATATATGGGTTGCATGATGCGACCTACAGGCTATTGATAATTTTGAGAAAGTTACAAAAAAGCTTCCGACTCTGTTCCTTGCCTCAGGCTGCACAGCTGTTCTCTCATCAAGTGATCATATTTTCACCCATCAGACTATTCTCAATTAAATCTTGTCTTTACTATTACACTATATATACAAAAGTATGTGGACACTCCTTCAAATTAGTGGATTGGGCTATTTTAGCCACACCCGTTGCTGACAAGTATATAAAATCGAGCACACAGCCATGCAATCTCCATAAAAAAACATTGTCAGTGGAATGGCCTCACTGAAGAGCTCAGTGACGTTCGATGTGGCACCGTCATAGGATGCCACCTTTCCAACAAGTCAGTTCATCAAATTTCTGCCCTGCTAGAGCTGCCCTGATCAAAAGTAAGTGCTGTTATTGTGAAGTGGAAAATTTAGGAGCAATAACGGTTCAGCCACAAAGTGGTAGGCCACTCAAGCTCACAGAATGGGACCACAGAGTGCTGAGACGCGTAGAGCGTAAAAAATAGTTTGTCCTCGGTTGCAGCACTCACTACCGAGTTCCAAACTGCCTCTGGAAGCAATGTCAGCACAAGAACTCTTCATTGCGCGCTTCATGAAATAGGTTTCCATGGCCAAGCAGTCACACACAAGCCTAAGATCACCATACACAATGCCAAGAGTCGCCATTAGACTCTGGAGTAGTGGAAACACGTTCTCTGGAGTAATGAATCACACTTCACCATCTGGCAGTCCGAAGGACTAATCTGGGTTTGGCGGATGCCAGGAGAACGCTACCTGCACCAATAAATAGTGTTAACTGTAAAGTTTGGTGGAGGAGGAATAATGGCCTGGGGCTGTTTTTCATGGTCCGGGCTAGGCCCGTCAGTTCCAGTGAAGGGAAATCTTAACGCTGCAGCATACAATAACATTCTAGACAATTATATGTTTCCAACTTTGTGGCAACAGTTTGGGGAATGTCCTTTCCTGTTTCAGCATGACAATGCCCATGTGCACAAAGCGAGATCCATATAGAAATGGTTTGTCGAGATCTGTGTGGAAGAACTTGACTGGCCTACACAGAGCCCTGACCTCAACCCCATCTAACACCTTTGGGATGAATTGGAAATCCAACTGCGAGCCAGGCCTAATCGCCCAACATCCGTGCCCAACCTCACTAATGTTCCAACATCTAATGGAAAGCCTTCCCAGAAGAAGGAGGTTGTTATAGCAGCAAAGGGTGGGAATGACAAGCAGGTGTCCACATACTTTTATTAATGTAGTGTATATAAAATTAGTTTCTATTATCAAATGGGCAGGAACAGGGGCAGGGGGAAAAAAGATGTCACCTGTATGCACTCGAATAGCGAATGGAGGCTGCACGCTTTCCCGCTGGTCCGTTGTTTTCCATTTTGCCTGGAGGCTACTTCAATTTTGTAGCAGAGCTGTGCTTAATATGAGCAGCTGAAAAATAAATACTTATTTCGCCCAAACTCTGTATGACATGGGCTCTCGAACCCTGTTTCTGCAGCTACCCAGTGATATATTTTGGAAAGCAAGTGATTTTAGAATATAGGCTTGACCAATTAGCCTATGTACCAAAGACATCTTAAATCAGTTTTGTTGTATGTTTTTCTGCCATGCGTAATATGCGGCAGGCTATGTATTGTATAAGACACAATCAGTGGAGTAGTGGAGGGTATGCGTACTGTAGGTAAGCCATATAGGCTTCCCACTTATTTTTAAGCGGGTATTGCCTATACTCACTGATAAGTATCAAAGTAGTGTAGTGGAGGTATATGCCATATCAATTAATAGGGCTGATGGAACAGATCGTAATGATAAGCTTAAAATGTTGATAAACTATTATTTCTTCACATTTTAGGCACAGAAATGTACACACTGCAGTAGGCCTACACGTGCATGTTCCAAAATGCAGTTTGCAAGAAAACACCTTTCTAAAATAAAGCGGTTTCATGGACAGAGATTGAAATATCAGTTAGGAATAGGGGGGACTTAAAGAAGCAACAACTGTCATGGGCTGCTAATATGATTAGAATAATGCCATTTGGCTGCTAGACAATAAAGAAAGTTGAAAGAAAACCAATAGAACAAGAGAACCAATAGAACAAGAGAACGCATATGAGTAAGTCTTTATTAAAATAATTGCAACCACATTTCTATGAAGGGATTTTTTCTAAAGTTAACACATGGCTCATAAAATGAAGCAAAACATCCAGGTTTCAAACAATTAAGGAACAGGAAAAATCTAGCGATGCTAATGATTGGCCTGGTAGATGGAAAGGCTTTCCCAAAAACCTTCTCAGAATGATATCACGATTATTTGCATCAATCCAGAAACACCTTCAATCAAACAATAGTGCTAGGTGCCTGCACATTTGAATTAAAGGGTAAATACTCTCAAAAGTGGTCTCCTGATGTGGGTTAAGCATTGTTATGGAATTAGAACATACATTTCTGTAAAAAAAAAAGATATAACAGAAAGAAAACCTGAGAAAAAAAAAAAGTGAATTTCAGACTCAGTTTATCTGTTAGTAGGCCTACTATTAGCCTACTGCACAGTGCAACTTGGGTTGGCCTGACTGAAAGATCAATATGGGATTTATCATTTAAGTCAAGTGTATGCCACTGTTTGTTATAGATTTTTTTACACAGGGCGCCTTTCCTTTGCCGGGCGGGCCGCTTGCATTTTTTGGGGCAGAATTATAGTATATCCACTTCTCCAGGCACCACTACACCACTGGTACAATTGTATTTATTTTTATTTAACCTTTTATTTAACTACGCAAGTCAGTTAAGAGCAAATTCTTATTTACAATGACGGCCTACCCCGGCCAAACCCTCCCCTAACCCGGACAACACTGGGCCAATTGTGCGCCACCTCATGGGTCTTCCAGTCGTGGCTTAGACCGCTGTGCCACTCAGGAGGCTTCTTTCTTCAAATTGATCATCAAATGGAGTTTTAAAAGCAGTATACTGTTTTGATGATAACTGTTTCATCTGATTTTCAAATACATTTGCATTGATGTCAGAGTTAGAGGGACAATATAGCCCTGAGTGCCAGGCCATTAGGACCTAATGGTTGTTAGCAGGTTGGGTACTACCAAAGAATGTCCAGAATGCATAAAAGCAGAACACTTTGGTAACTAACTATCTATTGCCGCAAAGGTGCTCTTATTCACTTTACATCTAACTGTATTTCAATAAAGTGAACACATAATTGCTGTTTTTTGCCTGTCGAGTGTGTCATCACCAATATAGAGGGAGGAAAGAGGTGATTATTACAAAATATTTTACCATCACAAAATGTAGTACACAGGGGACATGTAACACACAAACAAAGAATTAAACTGACATGTATCAAACACACACATCACATTGACACCTTAAAAGTATAATTAAGTAGGTGGTGTTGTTGTTAAAATGACTTCTAATCACTACAAAGCCATGCCCAATAAATAGCAATAGTTCTCTCAACTCAGAACATTGGACACCAAATGTATCATTCAAATAAAAAAGACTACTACTGTATGGTGTCTATGTCAAATGTTCCTCGATTTCAATGCAACTGCTGTGTAGTATTATCTTGACAGCTGTGAAACTGTTTCATACCTCCCTATTGACAGAAAACGGTTGCCCAAACCATCAAAAATTGGACAGGAGATGAGACATGTCTGAAGTGTGTGTTGGAATGGCATTTACGGAGAGGATAAAGGCTTTCATTGGGATTGAAGGACATTGAAAGAGTCAGAGAGCGATGATCAAAAATAGAAGAGAAAAATACCAAAAGGGAGTTTCAGAGAATGAACGTATGGATCAGGAATATTGGCTCAGTTCCAAAATGTACACTAACACTCAGAATGAAGAGATGTATTGGGTATGCATGCTAACTTTGGAACCTATCCATGGACTGTGATAATCAAAAGGTTTGAAGTTCTTTACCTGCAGATTCACTTAGTTTCAACAGCTAAAGGTTTATCCAATGTAAAAACTTAAATCATCAGCACATTCTCTAAATCCAATTGGCCGCTGAAGTTTCTCCCAATCTATTAGGGCAGCTTCACAGAAATCAAATTTTGTAAACTCACAGGACATAGGAAATCTCAGTCCAAATATTTTGAATATCCATTGAATCGAGCTTATTTGTTGTCAAACTTGTGGCACAATAGGTTTTAGAGTGGTTCTGACTCTTCAACTGGGGGTCACGGAGGTACAAAGTTCCATTGATCAAAACATCAAATGGATTATATATTATGTGGTTTTAAGAGTAATGAAATTAATGGTGAACATAAAGGTATCTCTAATGAATACATCAACAAATGAATTCATTAATTATACCAAAGAATTATACATATAAGGTTTCAGATGTGCTCACAATAGTAATCAGATACCACTGACAAAATTACTGAACCGATGGCCTGTGTCAATTTGAATGCAGGCAATTTCCTCTGAGCAAATACAGTGGGGGAAAAAAGTATTTAGTCAGCCACCAATTGTGCAAGTTCTCTCACTTAAAAAGATGAGAGAGGCCTGTAATTTTCATCATAGGTACACTTCAACTATGACAGACAAAATGAAGAAAAAAAATCCAGAAAATCACATTGTAGGATTTTTAATGAATTTATTTGCAAATTATGGTGGAAAATAAGTATTTGGTCACATACAAACAAGCAAGATTTCTGGCTCTCACAGACCTGTAACTTCTTCTTTAAGAGGCTCCTCTGTCCTCCACTCGTTACCTGTATTAATGGCACCTGTTTGAACTTGTTATCAGTATAAAAGACAGCTGTCCACAACTTCAAACAGTCACACTCCAAACTCCACTATGGCCAAGACCAAAGAGCTGTCAAAGGACACCAGAAACAAAATTGTAGACCTGCACCAGGTTGGGAAGACTGAATCTGCAATAGGTAAGCAGCTTGGTTTGAAGAAATCAACTGTGGGAGCAATTATTAGGAAATGGAAGACATACAAGACCACTGATAATCTTCCTCGATCTGGGGCTCCACGCAAGATCTCACCCCGTGGGGNTATATATATATATATATATATATATATACAGTTCACTTAGGATCACCACTTTATTTTAAGAATGTGAAATATCAGAATAATAGTAGAGTGATTTATTTCAGCTTTTATTTCTTTCATCACATTCCCAGTGGGTCAGATGTTTACATACAGTCAATTAGTATTTGGTAGCATTGCCTTGAAATTGTTTAACTTGGGTCAAACGTTTCGGGTAGCCTTCCACAAGCTTCCCACAATAAGTTGGGTGAATTTTGTCCCATTCCTCCTGACAGAGCTGGTGTAACTGAGTCAGATTTGTAGGCCTCCTTGCTCGCACACGCTTTTTCAGTTCTGCCCAAAATGTTCTATAGGATTGAGGTCAGGGCTTTGTGATGGCCACTCCAATACCTTAACTTTGTTGTCCTTAAGCCATTTTGCCCCAACTTTGGAAGTATGCTTGGGGTCATTGTCCATTTGGAAGACCCATTTGCGACCAAGCTTTAACTTCCTGACTGATGTCTTAAGATGTTGCTTCAATATATCCACATAATTTTCCTCCTCATGATGCCATCTATTTTGTGAAGTGCACCAGTCCCTCCTGCAGCAAAGCACCCCCACAACATGATGCTGCCACCCCCGTGCTTCACGGTTGGGATGGTGTTCTTCGGCTTGCAAGCATCCCCATTTTCCTCCAAACATAACGATGGTCATTATGGCCAAACAGTTCTATTTTTGTTTCATCAGACCAGAGTACATTTATCCAAAAAGTACTATCTTTGTCCCCATGTGCAGTTGCAAACCGTAGTCTGGCTTTTTTTATGGCGGTTTTGGGGCACAGTTCAGAACGCGTCTTCCTTGCAGAGCGGCCTTTCAGGTTAAGTCGATATAGAACTCGTTTTACTGTGGATATAGATACTTTTTTACATGTTTCCTCCAGCATCTTCACAAGGTCCTTTGCTGTTGTTCTGGGATTTCTTTGCACTTTTCGCACTAAATTACGTTCATCTCTAGGAGACCGAACGCGTCTCCTTCCTGAGCGGTATGACGGCTGCGTGGTCCCATGGTGTTTATACTTGCGTACTATTGTTTGTACAGATGAAAGTGGTACCTTCAGGCGTTTGGAAATTGCTCCCAAGGATGAACCAGACTGGTCTAAAAAAAAAATTCTGAGGTCTTGGCTGATTTATTTTTTGATTTCCCCATGATGTCAAGCAAAGAGGCACTGAGTTTGAAGGTCGGCCTTGAAATACATCCACAGGTACACCTCTAATTGACTCAAATGATGTCAATTAACTTATCAGAAGCTTCTAAAGCCATGACATCATTTTCTGGAATTTTGTTGTTTAAATGCACAGTCAACTTAGTGTATGTAAACTTCTGACCCACTGGAATTGTGATACAGTGAATTATAAGTGCAATAATCTTTCTGTAAACAATTGTTGGAAAAATTACTTGTGTCATGCACAAAGTAGATGTCCTTACCGACTTGCCAAAACTATAGTTTGTTAACAAGAAATTTGTGGAGTGGTTGAAAAACTAGTTTTAATGACTCCAACCTAAGTGTATGTAAACTTCCGACTTCAACTGTATGTATATAATATTTCAGTTGTGTATTCGTTTTATTTGATGACTCTATAGAGCTGCTGCCTATGCTGTGCTGTCTGACAAAATCATTAGTTTAGTAGTTCTTCAAAGTAAATAAGTCATACTTTTATGACTGCTGAATATCAACTATCAATCACTTAGGTCATGTATTTTCAGGTAGAGATACCTTGTGAAGCAACTGCTTTCTATCCCTCTTGATCACGCATTCTCTCTTCTCTCCATCTCCGTGTCTGATCCACATAGACGGGACAAGTAGGCGTGCACGCAATGGATTATGGTCATTGTAGTTAATTACCACATTTT
Organism: Hucho hucho; assembly: GCA_003317085.1. Classification (NCBI taxonomy): domain Eukaryota; kingdom Metazoa; phylum Chordata; class Actinopteri; order Salmoniformes; family Salmonidae; genus Hucho; species Hucho hucho. The sequence continues at coordinate 1,095,742 of QNTS01000225.1, forward strand.
CTGCGGTAAACTATGTAGATTATTGGTCTGTTGGAAACTACAACTCCATAGTACATCGCACAGTTCAGGCTTGATCTGATTTATCTTTAGAGAAACTGTGCATCGAGCTCACACATTGTCATGCTGAAACAAGAAATAGCCTTCCCCAAACGGTCGCCACAAAGTTGGAAGCACATACTCGTCTCGAATGTTATTGTATGCTGTAGCGTTAAGATTTCCCTTCTGAAACTAACGGGCCTAGCAGTTGGGCCCACAGTTGGCACATTGTATTGGCGCATGTACCGTTCTCCTGGCAATCGTCCATCGGACTGCCAGATGGTGAAGTGTGATTCATCACTCCAGCGAACGCGCTTACACTGCTCCAGAGTTCAACGGATGCGAGCTTTACACCACTCCAGCCAATGCTTGGCATTGCGCATAGTCATCTTAGGCTTGTGTGCGACTGCTCGGCCATGGAAACCCATTTCACGAAGCTCCCGATGTACAGTTTGTGTGCTGACGTTGCTTCCAGAGGCAGTTTGGAACTCGGTAGTGAGTGTTGCAACTGAGGACAGACGATTTTTACACGCTATGCACTTCAGCACTTCAGTGGTCCCGTTCTGTGAGCTTGTGTGGCCTACCACTTCGCGGCTGAGCCATTGTTGCTCCTAGACATATCTACTTCACAATAACAGAACCTACAGTTGACCAGGGAAGCTTTAGCAGGGCAGATATTTGATGAACTGACTTGTTGGAAAGGTGGCATCCTATGACTGTGCCACGTTGAAAGTCCCTGAGCTCTTCAGTAAGGCCATTCTACTGCCAATGTTTGTCTATGGAGATTGAATGGCTGTGTGGTCGATTTTATTCACCTGTCAGCAATGGGTGTGGCTGAAATGGCCAAACCCACTAATTTGAAGAGTTGTCCACATGCTTTTGAATGTATAGCGTATCTGATTTTTTGCATGGGCAGCATCTCAATCCACCGCATCCGCCTCAATCCACCGTCGGCCTTCCACATCTACGGTGGAAGGTGGCTGAGCTACAGCGGTGTTTGTCAGACCATGGGACATCCCGATAAAATCGGTCTTCTCACGAAAACGTCTATGGCAATACAAACGGTTTGGCAAACTGGACCACTCTATGAAATGATAAGAATCTCACGATGGTGTTCTCTGTTTTGCTCTACGACCCTCACAAGCCCCACGGGACTCGTCTGAAATCAGTATTGCTGATGTGCCAACTGCTGTCTGTTGCGTCAGAACCATTTTGGCTACAATTGTCACAGGACTCGTCTGAAGGTAACCCATACAAATGAATGGAAGTATGGAGGTAGTTTGTGCCAACAAAAATAAGGGGTTAAATATAACATTTTCTGAGCTGTCTTATATTTTTGACTGTCTTTTTGCCATTTATGAATTTGTTATTCAATGCGTTTTTATGGGCTATAGTAGTAAAGGCCAAATTCAATATTGTATCCAATATTTCATATGTTAGCTTAGTAGAACCCCCCTCCCTTTTCGAGGTTAAAAAGGAAAAATAACTGATATTTCGTTAGTTGCTCATTTGAAAGTGCAAAATTATGAAAATCCTCAGTCTCCTGTTCCACAGCAATTGAATGGGTCACTGCTGTCATGTGGTTTCGTAATGCAAAGATTAAATTAGTAGTCAATCCTATACAATTACAGTGATACTGTACATGTACAGTATTCAGTAGGCTGTTATAATATAAATAATGTTATTTTAGAGCCAGCTATAAGCCAAGGTCTCTAATTGAAACAATTACTAAACACCGACTATCACATGTGTATGTGCATGTGTAATGACTACCGTGTGTGTCATTTCAGTAATAATTTACATTCACAGGAAACTAGGACAGTTCTTCCAACCACACTCGCAGCTTGCAATGGCATCGGGCATGGGCAATTTCCACATTACTTATGCCTCACCTAATACAAAATAGTAAAGTCCAAAAGTAGGTATAATTTTCCAATAACACACGGCTCTGCAACGTGCTCACTTTGCCCAATCCCGAAAACCAGGTACAATTTCACACACTTAGAAATACACACGCGCTTTGCTTCACTGCTTTTCGTTCAGCACTCTTAACTTCGTAGGGAGCGGCAGCAGAGGTGACGGTTTTGGAGAGTCTGGCGTGCCCAAAGTAAAATGCCTGCCACTCAGGCTCAGAAAATAGGATATGCACATAATTAGTACTATTGGATAGGAAACACTCCGAAGTTTCTAAAAGTGTTAACATAATGTCTGTGAGTATAACGGAACTGATATAGCAGGCGAAAATCCGAGGAAAATCCATCCGGAAATGCAGTTTTGGGTGACCTTTGCTCTGTTTGACACTCTCCCCATTGACTTCAAGGCAATCCAGCTCCTGGATTGCAGTACCTATGGCTTCCACTAGATGTCAACAGTCTATATACAAAGACTGGGAGTGATTGGAGTAAGCAAAATGGATAGGAACAGGAAATAGTAAGGGGACCTGAAATGTCAACAAGTTTTCTCGGGCGCGAGTCTGGGTGCGCGCCCCACTTTATTTTACTTATATAACGTTTAGGTGACCATCCGAGTGAAATATTATTGCTAATATTCATAAAAGGATAGCTAAGGATGCATTATAACTGGTCTTTGATTTGTTTAGGAAAAGTGTATAGGTATATTTGAACGCGTTCTCTTCACGTTTCAATGGGCAATTCGATGTTGGATTTTCTGAACATAGCGCGCCAACCAAACTGAGATTTATGGATATAATAAATTACTTTTTCTAACAAAAGAACCATTGAATGTCTTCGTTGGATACTTGGGAAGCCCTCAGCAGAGGTTCTTCAAAAGGTAAGGGATTTGTTTTCGCTGTGAAATGGGTTTTGTGTGAACCGCGCTGGTTTATGAATTCATGCTAATTGATAAATATTGTAGGTGCTATCCTCAAACAATCAAATGTTGTGCTTTCGCCGTAAAGCCTTTTTGTAATCTGCCAACGCTGTGATATTGCCAAGAAGCAGAGCTTTTGATGACTATGCAACACTTGTATATTGATGAATGTTTAATAATTCAACTTTTGGATTTTGAATTTGGCGCCTTACATTTCACCGGGTAGCGCTCCACTGCTCCCTAAGTAGTTAAGACAGGGAGACTAAAGGCTGGTTTTACAGTCCGTCTATCAACATGTCTATAGACAATTGTCGTAGCGACATCATGAACATTCTATTGTCATCCGACATCATTGTCATTATGAAAAAGTATAAACACAAAACGACAGCCTCTGCATGACATCAGCAGCCCGGTGCTCCAAATAGTATACTTTCTCTTTTTTAACACCAATAAATCCATCCGTTTAAAAATAAATTCAGTAAATGTCAACCTAGCAAGCCAGGCAACTAAAAACAATTTTCTAAACAAAGGTTTGGTTCGTTGCTAGCTAGCTAGCTGGCTAGATAGCCAGTTCAAATAATGACCAGAGTATAGCTGACAACATCTTAACTTTAACTACTTTTTATTCATCATTACAGGAAAATAAACCCACAATAATATAATTACAAGTCTGGTTGCTGTGGCAGTCTGGTAAACACGACAATGGATGTTGCGACAGTCACAGAGACTTACAAACCTTTTTCATGTCTGTGCAACAAGGAAACTGACAGTTGCAGCTATGGTCTACAGACATTCCACTGGAGTATAAATGAAATCGCGTTTTGACCAGCAACACTTGTCGCATTCTAATTGTCTACAGACATGTCGATAGACCCACTGTAAACCAGCCTTAACACAAATAGGGGAGAGAACGTGGGGGAGGGGTCAAATCCATAGAATTAGGGATTAGAATACTAGAATGGATATGAACCTTCTTATGATGGGATAAAGGTCACTAATTTTGGTCAGTTGGTCAACCATGGTTTGCCAGTGCTGTGATAAGGTCTTGTGTAAAATAATGAATTTGAAGAATTTATCTGCACTGTATGTTTGTTAGCTAGCTAGCAAGACCGTTATAGAGGAATGATTCCATAAATGTGACAAATTCAACTGCCAATATGCAACATTCCATTCAAACAATGCAGTCAATCCACAGCCATACACTGGCTGAAATCAGTTGATAATAGGACTTAGACAAGTTGTAAATGCAACAAGTACTGATGTTGTATCATGTACTGTAATAGCACTCACAGCTTTCCCCCAAAACTAAAATTGACACATTTATGTTCTGCTAATATATATTTTAGAGGCTATTTATATAGACAATCGGTATAAAACAAATATAAACTATGACAATAATTATATTACAATTAAGCAATAAGGCACGAGGGGGTGTGGTACATGGCCAATATACCACAGCTAATTAGAGCAGTAAAAACACGTTAGGTCATACCCGTGGTATACGACGTCTGTTAGACAATCAGCATTCAGGGCTCGAACCACCCAGTTTATAAATTCTGATGTATCACATGCCTTACTTTTATTTTCCTGCATGAGTAAAATTATGCCTCAACTGCCATTCATTCCAATTAGACTGGTTTGGATTTCTCCCTGACCAATATAGATGCAGTAAAGAGGTCAATCGAACTCGACCAAAACAATGGAATTGCCATGGAAATGCATGGGGGAATGATCCCAAATCTCCTCACTGCCCCCCAGAAAAATGTGCCTCAATTTAGGCTATGGTTTATATGTGTATTTCACACTATGTTAAGGTAAAAATCTGAAAATAATGCTTGTATGCATGTCAACCCTAACACATGTTCATGTCATCATCACCAATCAACTGCATTACAGTTAAAAACGACTTTGACTACCACTACCCATTTCTGTATGCTAGCTATGCTAACTAGCTTAAACGAACGGGAGTTAGCATTTAGCAGTCACTTCTTCTAATCCTGAAAAGGGACAACTTCTAAATGTTGCCAGCAAAACAGCCACATATGTCACGATCTTGACAAGGAGTGGACCAAGGTGCAGCGTGAGTTGAGTTCCACATCTTTAATAAATGAGAACTTCAGTAAAACAAAGAACAAACGATCGGACTCAATGTGTAGCGCAACACAGCACATACAACTTACAAACATTCAATAACCCACAAAACACAGGTGGGGAGAGAACAAATTAAATAGGATTCCCGATTAGAGGCAACGACTAACAGCTGCCTCTAATTGGGAACCAAACCAAAACCAACATAAAGAACGCTAAACACCCCTGGTCACGTCCTGGCCTAAAAACCCCATAGAGAACCCAGAGGGCTCTCTATGGCCAGGACGTGACAGTACCCCCCCTCAAAGGTGCGGACTCCGACCGCAAAGAAGAAGTCAATGGGGAGGGTTCGGGTGGGCATTTTGGTGTCGGTGGCGGTGCGTGGAGCCGGAACAGGTTTCACCGGACTGAGCAGGCGCACTGCAGGTCTGGTGCGAGGAGCCGGCACAGGTCTCACCGGACTGAAGAGGCGCACTGGACGCCTGGTGCGATATACACAGGATTCACCGGACTGAAGAGGCGCACTGGACGCCTGGTGTGAGGAGCCGGCACAGGATTCACCGGGCTGGGGAGTCGCACTGACATCCTGGTGCGTGGAGCCGGCGTAGGTCCCACCGGACTGACGACACGCACCTCAGGGCGAGTGCGGGGAGCTGGCACTGGAGTCACCGGGCTGGGGAGGCGCACTGGCATCCTGGTGCGTGGAGCCGGCGTAGGTCCCACCGGACTGACGACACGCACCTCAGGGCGAGTGCGGGGAGCTGGCACTGGAGTCACTGGGGTGGGGAGGCGCACTGGCATCCTGGTGCATGGAGCCGGCCTAAGTCCCACCTGACTGACGACACGCACCTCAGGGCGAGTGTGGGGAGCTGGCACAGGACGCACCGGGCTGAGAGAGCACACTGGACGTACCTCTCTTTTACATCCCTCCCAAAACTCCTATATACTCCTCCATTCCGGCGCAGGTCTCCCCCGGACTGCTGACACTCTCTTCAGGGCGAGATGTTGAAGCATGGTCGCGTGCTGCTGGACGCGCTCCTCTACATGAAGAGGAGGGCTGTGTTCTCCTGCTGATTCCATAATTTCAAGGTCCGTGATTCTCTAATGGCTCTGTCACGATCTTGACAAGGAGAGGACCAAGGTGCAGCGTGAGTTGAGTTCCACATCTTTAACTTCTTAGGGAGCGGTGGGGCGCTAGCCCCACTCCCGACACTACCAGGTGAAATGCAAGGCGCCAAATTCAAAATCCAAAAGTTGAATTATTAAACATGCATCAATATACAAGTGTTGCATAGTCATCAAAAGCTCTGCTTCTTGGCAATATCACAGCGTTGTCAAAAAGGCTTTACGGCAAAAGCACCACATTTGATTGTTTGAGGATAGCACCCCACATATTTTTCCATTACCATAAATTCATAAGCCTTCACGGTTCACACATAACACAGCGAAACCAAATCAATTACCTTTTGAAGAACTTCTGCTGAGGGCTTCCCAAGTGTCCAATGAAGACAATCCATGGTTCTTTTGTTAGAAAAAGTAATGTATTATATCCATAAATCTCCGTTTGGTTGGCGCGTTATAATGAGAAAATACAGCGTCGACTCCTCCATTGAAACGTGAAGAGAACTCGTTCAACCTATACCTATAAACTTGTCCAAGAACAATAAAACATAATTGTAAGTGTATCCTTAGGAACACTTTTATGTATATGTTGTATAATATTTCAACCGGAATATAAACTGGGCGATAAGAAAGGAAAAAACCACAGAGCGCACCAGCCGGGAACGCGCATTTTCTTCTATTGACATCTGTGTGGCCACTTCCTTATTCGTCTTCTTCTACAATCTAAAAGCAGCTAAGAAGAATCAAAACACTTTCTTGAGACTGTTGACATCCAGAGGAAGCAATAGGTACTGCATTCATATGCCCTTATATGGGCATTTTCATAAGGGAGGGGTTCCAAATGAGGCAATGTGTCAAAACCACTTTTTCCAGGACAGAAATTCCTCGGGTTTTCGCCTGCCATATCCGTTCTGTTATACTCACAGACAAAATGTTAACACTTTTTGAAACTTCAGAGTGTTTTTCCCTCTGCTAATCAAAAGTCAAGAGTCAAAGAAGTTGTGGATTCATCTGATTCAAGGCCTCGTAACTACAGGTTAATGATGTGGATAGGAAAGTCTGTATGGAGATGCAAAGGCGCAGAGAGACAAAGAGAAAGAGTGAGACACACAGAGTGACAGAGAGAGTGGTTAAGAGATTGAGAGAGATTAGCCAAGATACAGAGAAACGGAGAGTGAAGGAGCAAGACCTGCCACTTGTGTCCCACACACAAACTGTATAAGAGCTTCCTCAAGATCACTTGCAAAGGTCACACTAATTGGCATTTTAAAAACATGCAAACTGTTTGAGTCAAATAACCATGTGTTTCTGAGCTCCTTATTGTCAAATGCAAGTATACTCTCTAGATGTGTATCTACAGACAAGCATGTGTATGGAAAAGAAAACGCAAGGGTACTACAGGATATTACATGGTATGAAATGTATGCAACAAATTTTCCACCAACAAGTTTCTGTGGCAATGCACCACACAACAATGATGTGTGGTATGATTGCTAGTTAGCCTATTTCAGATCTGGACAAACGATCCACCTCCCACTATTGTCACTATCAACGGTGGATAGTGTCACGCCTTGATCTGTTTCAACTGTCCTTGTGATTGTCGCCTATCTTCCCCATTGTCCCCTGTGTATTTATACCGGTGTTCTCTGTTTGTCTGTTGCCAGTTCATCTGGTTTGTCAAGTGAACCAGCGGTTTGTCTCAGCTCCTGCTTTTCCCCATTCTCTCTTTTTCTCGCCCTCCTGGTTTTGACCCTTGCCTGTCCCGACTCTGAGCCGGTCTGCCTGACCACTCCGCCTGCCCCTGACCTTGAGCCTGCCTGTCGTCCTGTACCTTTGCCCCTTCTCTGGATTACCGACCTCTGCCTGACCTGACCCTGAGCCTGCCTGCCTGCCGTCCTGTACCGTTGCCCCACCACTCTGGATTATCGACGCCTGCCTGCCTTGATCTCTCGTTTGCCTGACCCTGTTGCTGTAATAAACATTGTTACTTCAACACAATCTGCATTTGGGTCTTACCTGACACCTGATAGATAGAGGACAGGACACACCATTAGGCTGCTGTATTTACAGGACATGTGGTATAGTTAGCGTGCCGAAAAGCGTAGTGCATATGGGAGGTACCAAAACACCTTGATAGGGGAGCTGCATTCAAGCAGATGAGAACATTTGGCTAGGATGGAATACATTATATACAGTGGCTTGCGAAAGTATTCACCCCCCTTGGCATTTTTCCTATTTTGTTGTCTTACAACCTGGAATTTAAATAGATTTTTGGGGGGTTTGTATCATTTGATTTACACAACATGCCTACCACTTTGAAGATGCAAAATATTTTTGGGGTGAAACAAACAAGAAATAAGACAAAAAAAAATTACTTGAGCGTGCATAACTATTCACCCCCCCAAAGTCAATACTTTTTAGAGCCACCTTTTTCAGCAATTACAGCTGCAAGTCTCTTGGGGTATGTCTCTATAAAATTGGCACATCTAGCCACTGGGATTTCTGCCCATTTTTCAAGGCAAAAATACTCCAGCTCCTTCAAGTTGGATGGGTTCTGCCGGTGTACAGCAATCTTTAAGTCATACCACAGATTCTCAATTGGATTGAGGTCTGGACTTTGACTAGGCCATTCCAAGACATTTAAATGTTTCCCCTTAAACCGCTCGAGTGTTGCTTTAGCAGTATGCTTAGGGTCACTATCCTGCTGGAAGGTGAACCTGTCCCAGTCTCAAATCTCTGGAAGACTGAAAGAGGTTTCCCTCAAGAATTTCCTTGTATTTAGCGCCATCCATCATTATCTTTGGTCTCTTTGTTGCCTCTCTGATTAATGCCCTCCTTGCCTGGTCTGTGAGTTTTGGTGGTCGGCCCTCTCTTGGCAGGTTTGTTGTGGTCAAGAGGCGAAAGAAACGCACACCTATTTAGACGAGGTGCTGGCTAGCGGAGTGGAACACTTAAAACAATAAAGGAGAGCCACACACTAGGAGCTCAGATGCAAAAATATTTATGTCCAACATTTCGACAGACAAGCTGTCTTCATCGGGGTATAATGACAAACACTGCGGGATGACTCATTTATATAGTGTCAAAAGACACACACAGGTGTCTGTAATTATGGCCGGGTGTGGCCTGATATCATTGGTTAATTCTCATATATTAAAATAGCATACAAAAAACATAAATGGATAGCGTACGATCATAGATACTATGGTTTGTTGTGGTGCCATATTCTTTAAAAAAAATTATAATCTATTTAATGGTGCTCCGTGGGATGTTCAAAGTTTCTGAGATTTTTTATAACCCAACCCTGATCTGTACTTCTCCACAACTTTGTCCCTGACCTGTTTGGAGAGCTCCTTGGTCTTCATGGTGCCGCTTGCTTGGTGGTGCCCCTTGATGGGTGGTGTTGCAGACTCTGGGGCCTTTCAGAACAGGTGTAGATGTACTGAGATCATGTGACACTTAGATTGCACACAGGTGGACTTTCCTTAACTAATTATGTGACTTCTGAAGGTAATTGGTTGCACCAGATCTTATTTAGGGGCTTCATATCAAAGGGGGTGAATACATATGCACGCACCACTTTTCCTGTTTTATTTTTAGTTTTTGAAATAAGTAATTTTTTTCATTTCACTTCACCAATTTGGACTATTTTGTGAATGTCCATTACATGAAATCCAAATAAAAATCAATTTAAATTACAGGTTGTAATGCAAAAAAAAATTGGAAAAATGGCAAGGGGGATGAATACTTTTGCAAGGCACTGTAGTTAAACCTGAAAAACTGTCAGAGTCTTCTCTATGCAAGAACAGAGAGAGGGAGTCTGTCCCATGACCAACTCCTCTCTACTGATAAACACCCCTAATTTCCGTACAATGCGGCAGCAATAAAAATACGATTACACCCACATTGGGGAAGCTGCATCATCCCAAACTTCCCTCCTTCACCTCACCTACATTGATTGGCTATTTATCATTGATAAGGTAGAGATGGTGGACCCTGTTGCAGCTTAAAATAGATGAATCGATTTTGTTATCCTCGTGTGGCCCGGACCATAGACAAGCATTTTATTAGATTGGGGAATTCAATGCTGTCAACTTCTCTGTTTTCATTCCAATGCGTCTTCAGAAGAAAAAAAAGAAAAGGAAAAAATTAAGAAAGGAGGGATCTGCTTATTAAAATAATGACAACTTTGGTTATTATTCATAGCAGCATGTCGCTCCTCATGGTTGTTGATGAGCCGCTGAGCGTTCATCATTTAAGGCATGATGCACTAAGAGTTGAGTGAGCTGTAATCCTGGAAATATTGCTCTGAGACCGGCTTTCAGAAATCCGAGCAGGGCGAGATCCCCGGGAGGTCTCTCTCTCAGTGTGAGACAACGCTGCCTTTACAGCTTGTCTGCTGATAGTCAGAGATGAGAGTGGAAGCGAAAACAAAAGCTGCCATAGTTCATGATGATTTACTGGGGTAATAATGCGCTTAAGAACATACAAATGTGAGACAAGATGGAAGTACCGTTAACATACATCATTGCTGCACTCTAGACACAACTGTGGATTATTCCATATACTGTATTGTATTTAACATCTGAACTTGGACAATGGCTGAAAAATATTTTCATGCATGAATCTCTAGTCATTTCCACATATTTTTACAACAGGTAGTACATTTACTGCCACAATAAAGTAGCTGCAAAAATACCCCATAGTGTGTGTTGTTATTAGTAAGGATGGGGAGGTCGAAGAGGGCCACAAATGCTCTGTAACTGCAACTCAGCACTGCTGAGACCAAGGAACAGTAGTCCATGCATTTAGTAGTGTGCACTGTAACAGAGTTGTGTGCAATAGCTACTGTAATGAAAATCAACATGAATAAATTTATGAATTCAAGAAAACAAGTGTGGTTGTCCTACTCACCTGTTTGATTGCATGCAACAGCTTACCATAGCAGTAGACTATGACCAGGAAGGGGATGATGAGGCAGAAAACAAAGAGGCAGAGGATGTATGAGACATTGTTGGCACTCTTGGCCTTCCAGTCCACAGAACAAGTGGTACCGGGCCCCTCGGGGCCGTAGCGGCTCCATCCGAAGAGCGGCGGCATGGTCCACATCAAGGAGTAGAACCAGGAGAAAGCGATGCCCAAGGCTACCTTCCGGTAGTTGGTGGAGTCGGCCTTTGTTGGGCCCATCATGGTGCTGTAGCGCTCGTACGAGAGCACGGCCAGGGAGATGAGGGACACAATGCCTGGGAACGAGAACACAGACATTCGCTCAGACTATGTAGAACAGGGCCAATACAGGAGTTCACCGGGGGGTCAAAGACAACAACACAGACCCAACACTCCATCCTTAAAACAAAGGTTTACCTCTGGGGTGTTTAAACAAAAATGCATGCAGAATCATTTGTGGGAGTGCTCAGACAGTAACAAGTAAATGATATCACACTTGAGTGTATGCTGGCTTCCTACTGTTTTACCCTGGAAGGGTAAGTAATGCATCCATATAGGTTGTCATTACTTTGCAAAGAGAGATTACAATGTACTATACAACATGTAAGTGTGATTGCTTTACATAAAGTAGCATAGGGCGTGCAGAATTCAGCTTTTAGACATTCTGCAGGAGGGCCAATGATACCAGTGATGAATAGATGCCACAAAAGCTTCCATATAGCATTCTATAATTTCTCACCTTTTAATGCACACCCTTCCTGCTCTATTTGTACGTAATATTTCCGCCATCATTTCCTATGACCGAAAAGGACATCAGAACAGCGATCACTAACCTCGATTTGGATGAAGATTTCTACTTCAACGAGTCGGCGGCGCAGGACATACCGCTCACCCCGGTACCGTGCCCTAATCCCAGATACTCGGAAAAGGAAAAGACGGCGTAAGAGAGGCCGGCATGCGGGCACCCTTACAAAACTAAGTCTGCAAATAAATTATCCGCCTCTATCCTCCGTTCAATTGGCGAACGTACAATCACTGGAGAACAAACTGGACAAGCTCCGTTCAAGACTATCCTATGTTCCTCTGAGTCGTGGCGGAACAAGAGCATGGATAATATACATCTAGCTGGTTTTTCAATGCGACAGTATCAAACGGAAGCATCGGGTAAGCTCAAGGGGGGAGGTGAGTGTCTTTTTGTTAACGACAGCTGTAATATTAAGAAAGTCTTGATGGTTCTGCTCACCTGACTTATAATTCCTCATTATAAGTTGTAGACCATACTATTTACCAAGAGAGTGTTCATCTATATTTATTGTAGTTGTCTATTTACCACCACAAACTGTTGCTGGCACTAACATCGCACTCAAAGAGATGTATAGGGCCATAAGCAAACAAGAAAATGCTCATACAGAGGCGGTGCTCCTAGTGGCCGGTGATTTTAAAGCAGGGAAAATGAAATCCGTCTTACCTCATTGTCACCTGTGCAACTAGAGGATCAAAACTCTAGATCACCTTTACTCCACACACTGAAACGCATACAAAGCTCTCCCTCACCCTCCATTTGGCAAAGCTGACCATAACTCTATCCTCCTGATTCCTGCTTACAAGCAAAAACTCAAACAGGAAGTACCAGCTCAATATGGTAGTGGTCCGATGAAGCGGATGATAAGCTACAGGACTGTTTCGCTAGTGTCTGGTGATCCGTCTGGTCCTGCAGCCTTGTGAATATTAACCTGTTTAAAAGTCTTACTCACATAGGCTACAGAGTGCGTGATCACACAGTCATCCAGAACAGCTGGTGCTCTCATGCATGGTTCAGTGTTGCTTGCCTGGAAGCGAGCATAGAAGAAAGCATAGTTTGCAACCCCTGCCACATCCGAGCGTCAGAGCCTGCGTAGTAGGATTCGATCTTAGTCCTGTACTGATGCTTTACCTGTTTGATGGCTCGTCGATGGTCGTAACAAGATTTCTTATAAGCATCCGGATTAGTGTCCCGCTCCTTGAGGGTGGCAGCTCTAGCCTTTAGCTCAGTGCGGATGTTGCCTGTAATCCATGGCTTCTGGTTGGGATATGTATGTATGTTCACTTTGGAGACGACGTCGTCGATGCACTTATGAAGCCGGTGACTGATGTGGTAAACTCCCCAATGCCATTGGATGAATCCCGGAACATATTCCAGTCTGTGCTAGCAAAACAGTCCTGTAGCGTAGCATCTGCGTCATCTGACCCGTCTGTATTGAGTGAGTCACTGGTACTTCCTGCTTTAATTTTAGTTTGTAAGCAGGAATCAGGAGGATAGAATTATGGTCAGATTTGCCAAATGGAGAGCGAGGGAGAGCTTTGTATGCATCTCTGTATGTGGAGTAAAGATGGTCGAGAGTTTTGCTCCTCTGGTTGCACATGTGACAAAATTTGGTAAAATTACGTTTGCCTGCATTAAAGTCCCCGGCCACTAGGAGCGCCGCTACTGCATGAGCATTTTCTTGTTTGCTTATTGCCTTATAGAGTTGGTTGAGTGCGGACTTAGTGCCAGCATCTGTCTGAGGTGGTAAATAGACGGCTATGAATAACATAGATGAGAACTCTCATGGTAGATAGTGTGGTCTACAGCTTATCATAAGGTACTCTACCTCAGGCGAGCAATACCTCGAGACTTCTTTAATATTAGACATCACGCATCCGATGTTATTGACAAATAGACACACACCCTCACCCCTCGTTTTACCAGACGTAGCTTCTCTGTTCTGCCGGTGCATGGAAAATCCCGCCAGCTCTATATTATCCGTGTCGTCGTTCAGCCACGACTTGGTGAAACATAAGATTTTACAGTTTTTAATGTCCCGTTGGTAGGATAATCATAATCATAGGTCATAAATTTTATTTTCCAATGATTGCATGTTAGCCAGTAGAACAGATGGCAATGGGAGTTTACTTGCTCGCCTACAGATTCTCAGAAGGCAGCCCAACATGCGCCCCCTTTTCCTCTGTCTTTTCTTTACGCAAATGATGGGGATTTGAGCCTGTTCCTGGTAAAGCAGTATATTCTTCTCATCGGACTCGTTAAAGGAAAAAGCTTCTTCCAGTTCGAGGTGAGCAATCACTGTTCTGATGTCCAGAAGTAATTTTTCGGTCATAAGAGACGGTCGCAGCAATATTATTTACAAAATAAGTAAAAAAATAAGTTACAAACAACGCAGAAAAACTAACGAAATAGCACAGTTGATTAGGAGCATGTAAAACGGCAGCCATCGTCTTCGGCGCCATCTTAAAACATCTGGATATGCTCCATGCCATAGGCTTGTTCATTTAGCTGACAAGATATGCTTATACGTCCTGTGCCATTATATTATTTGTTAATAAGAAGGATATAATTGAATTTAGCTGAAGAAAATAGAAAGGATATTTTGAAGTGGCTATGTTGAACGTAAAAGTGATCATTTGAAACAGGTCCTAGATTCAGAGTTAATTGGCAACTTTAGTTGGGAATGATACAAAACATAGAATGTCTTAGAAATCAAAACATATATGGGCTGCATGGCGCGACTATAGGCTATTGATGATTTGAGAAAGTAGCAAAAAAAGCTACAGTGGGGAAAAAAAGTATTTAGTCAGCCACCAATTGTGCAAGTTCTCTCACTTAAAAAGATGAGAGAGGCCTGTAATTTTCATCATAGGTACACTTCAACTATGACAGACAAAATGAGGAAAAAAAATCCAGAAAATCACATTGTAGGATTTTTAATGAATTTATTAGCAAATTATGGTGGAAAATAAGTATTTGGTCA
>QNTS01000225.1:1112398-1160179 GCA_003317085.1 Hucho hucho
TGACCAAATACTTATTTTCCACCATAATTTGCAAATAAATTCATTAAAAATCCTACAATGTGATTTTCTGGATTTTTTTTCTTCATTTTGTCTGTCATAGTTGAAGTGTACCTATGATGAAAATTACAGGCCTCTCTCATCTTTTTAAGTGAGAGAACTTGCACAATTGGTGGCTGACTAAATACTTTTTTTCCCCACTGTATGTTCCTTGTCTCAGGCTGCACAGCTGTTCTCTCATCAAGTGATCATATTTTCACCCATCAGACTATGCTCCATTTAAAGTCTTTAATCTTATTTTAGAATGGCCAATTATCAAATGGACAGGAACCGGGGCAGGGGAAAAAAGACATGGCATCTGTATGCACTCGAATGGCGAATGGAGCCCGCAAGGTTTCCCACCGCTCCCGTTTTGTAGGCTACTTCAGTTTTATAGCGGAGATGTGCTTAATATGAGCAGCTGAGAAATACATATAAGAACACTTATTTCACTCCATGCATCAACCACTGTTTGAGGAGCATGCTCTGGCTGCCCCGACCTATGATATTCTGCTGAAACTCTGTATGCCTTGGGCTCTCCAACCTTCCTGCAGCTACCCAGTGCTTAATTTGGGAAACCAAGTGAAATCTGTTCGGGAACATCGATAGTAACATGTGTACGCAACTAAACATATTTCACTAAACTGTTGACAGCCCATCTACACGCTCGAGAAAGTAATAAAGGAGAGAGAGGAGGAGAAAGAAACGCACGGTGGTGATATATTCTGCATAACTAAAGGTTATGTGTCACCCAATTATTTATGAAAAAAGCACTATTACTTGGCTGTTCAAAATAGAAATGCAGTAATTGTAGGCTAACTGTAAGCCGCCCTGCACAATCAATGAACCAACAGCATCGCCTAGGGCTATACTTTCTCTTCCAGACTCATGGATCTTTTTGGGAACGGAACATAAGGTAACCAGTCCATCCAGTATACATAATACAGTTCACACTCAAAGGTGATTACTTAATTTTTGAGTATATGCTAGACCAACTATGTACCAAAGACATCTTTAATCAGTTTTTTAAAAATGTGTTTCTGCCATAATATGTGGTACGCTATGCATTTAATAATGGCACAATCCAATTTCTTCTTTGTTTAGTGGGGGGGGGGGGGTGGTGTTGGACTCATGAGTCTATGCATAAGCTCTACTATGCTTATGGGTGTTTTTAATTAATCATCACCTTAGTAAGTGCTGTCCATTTCTTTATGTCAGGCTTTGAAACAACATCCACAACAACTATGTTTGGGACGGTTTTAACCTGCTTTTGAACTTCTTTCTTCAAATTGATCATCACAGTGAGGTGAGTTTTAAAAGTACTATAGGCCTACTGTTTTGATTATAATATACAGCACCAGTCAAAAGTTTGAACAAACCTACTCATTCGAGGGTTTTTCTTTATTTTTACTATTTTCTACATTGTAGAATAATAGTGAAGACATCAAAACTATGAAATAACACATATGGAATCATGTAGCAACCAAAAAAGTGTTCAACAAATAAAAATAATTTATATTTGAGATTTTTTAAAGTAGCCACCCTTTGCCTTGATGACAGCTTTGCACACTCTTGGCATTCTCTCAAACAGTTTCATGAGGTATTCACCTGGAATGCATTTCAACTAACAGGTGTGCCTTGTTAAAAGTTAATTTGTGGAATTTCTTTCCTTCTTAATGCATTTGAGCCAATCAGTTGTGTTGTGACAGGGTAGGGGTGGTATACAGAAGATAGCCCTATTTGGTAAAAGACCAAGTCCCTATTATGGCAAGAACAGGAAAGGAAGACCCAGAGTTACCTCAGCCTCAGAAATTGCTGCCCAAATAAATGCTTCACAGAGTTCAAGTAACACAACTCAACATCAACTGTTCAGAAGAGACTAAGTGAATCAGGCCTTCATGGTCGAATTGCTGCAAAGAAACCACTACTAAAGGACAACAATAATAAGAAGAGACTTGCTTGGGCCAAGAACACGAGCAATGGACATTAGACCGGTGGAGATTTTTGGTTCCATTGGAGGAGGAGGTGTGATGGTGTGGGGGTGCTTTGCTGGTGAGACTGTCTGTGATTTATTTATAATTCAAGGTGCACTTAACCAGCATGGCTACCACAGCATTCTGCAGAGATACACCATCCCATCTAGTTTGCGCTTAGTGGGACTATCCTTTGTTTTTCAACAGGACAATGACCCAACACCCCTCCAGGCTGTGTAAGGGCTATTTGACCAAGAAGGAGAGTGATGGAGTGCTGCATCAGATGACCTGGCCTCCACAATCACCAGACCTCAACCCAATTGAGATGGTTTGGGATGAGTTGGACCGCAGAGTGAAGGAAAAGCATATGTGGGTACTCCTTCAAGACTGTTGGAAAAGCATTCCAGGTGAAGCTGGTTAAGAGAATGCCAAGTGTGCAAAGCTGTCATCAAGGCATCAAGGCTACTTTTAAGAATCTAAAATCTAAAATATATTTAGATTTGTTTAAAACTTTTTTGTTTACTACATGATTCCAAATATGTTATTTCATAGTGTTGATGTCTTCACTATTATTCTACAACGTAGAAAATAGTACAAATAAAGGAAAACCCTTGAAGGAGTAGGTGTGTCCAAACTTTTGACTGGTACTGTATGTGTTTGATGTAATTTTCAATTGCATTTGCACTGATGTCAGAGTGGTTAGAGGGACAATAGAGACCTGAGTGCCAGGTCATTAGGACCTGATGGTTGCTAGCAAGTTAGGTACTACCAACGCATAATAGGAGATTACTGTGACTCAATGGTCACTTTTAATGCCACACTGCAACAGCCCTACCCCTCAGGTGTGCGTGCTTAGTCCCCTCCTGTACTCCCTGTTCACCCAGGACTGAGTGAACGCGCACAACTCCAACACCATCATTAAGTTTGCTAAGTTTGCTGACGACACGATGTGGTAGGCTAAATCACCAACGACGATGACACAGCCTGGGAAGAAGTCAGAGACCTGGCTGTTGTCCTGTGGACAACAACCTCTCCCTCAAAGTCAGCAAAATAAAGGAGCTGTCCATGGACTACAGTAAACGGAGGGCTAAGCACGCCCCCATTCATTCACATCAATGGGGCTGTAGTGGAGCGGGTTGAGAGCTTCAAGTTCCTCGGTGTCCACATCACTAAGGATCTATCATAGTCCACACACACCAACAAAATCGTGAAGAGGGGACGACAACACCTCTTCGCCCTCAGGAGGCTGAAAAGATTTGGCATGGGCCCTCAGATCCTCCAAAAGCTCTACAGCTGCACCATTGAAAGCACCTTGAATGGCTGCATCACCCCTTGCGATGGCAAATGCTTGGCATCCGACCACAAGGCGCTATTGAGGGTAGTGCATACGGCCCAGTACATCCCTGGGGCCGAGCACCATGTCATCCAGGACCTCTATACCAGGCGGTGTCAGGAAGGCCCTCTGCTACCGCACAGCAAACGTTACCGATGCACCAAGTCTGGAACCAACAGGACCCTGAACAGCTTCTACCCCCAAGCCATAAGATTGCTAAATAGTTGGTTAAATAGTTAAACAAATAGCTACCTGGACAGCACCTGCATTAACCATTTTTGCACTCACTTTTTTGACTCAGCATATACACTGCTGCTACTGTTTATTATCTATCCTGTTGTCTAGGAACTATATTCCTAGTTATATGTACTGTACATACAGTGCATTTTGGAATGTATTCAAACCCCTTCAAATAGTACTTTTTTCTCTCAATCTACACACAATACCCCACAATGACAAAGCAAAAACAGGTTTTTAGACATTTTTGAAAATGTATAAATGTTTTTAAACTGAAATATTACATTTACATAAGTATTCAGACCCTTTACTCAGACCTTTGTTGAAGCACCTTTGGGAGTGATTACAGCCTTGCGTCGTCTTGGGTATGACGCTACAAGCTTGGCACACCTGTATTTGGGGAGTTTCTCCCATTCTTCTCTGCAGATCCTCTCAAACTCTGTCAGGTTGGATGGGGAGCGTCCCTGCACAGCTATTTTCAGGTCTTTCCAGAGATGTTAGTTTGAGTTCAATTCCGGGCTCTGGCTGGGCCACTCAAGGACATTCAGAGACTTGTCCCGAAGCCACTCCTGCGTTGTCTTGGCTGTGTGCTTACTGTCGTTGTCCTGTTGGAAGGTGAACCAGTCTGAGGTCCTGAGTGCTCTGGAGCAGGTTTACACCAAGAATCTCACTGTACTTTGCTCCATTCATCTTTCCCTCAATCCTGACTAGTCTCCCAGTCCCTGCCGCTGAAAAACATCCTCACAGCATGATGCTGCCACCACCATGCTTCACCGTAGGGATGGAGCCAGGTTTCCTCCAGATGTGACGCCTGGCCTTCAGGCCAAAGAGTTCAATCTTGGTTTCATCAGACCAGATAATCTTGTTTCTCATGGTCTGATAGTCCTTTAGGTGCCTTTTGGCAAACTCTTAGCGGGCTGTCACGTGCCTTTTCATTTACTGAGGAGTGGCTTATGTCTGACCACTCTACCATAAAGGCCTGATTGGTGGAGTGCTGCAGAGAGGGTTGTCCTTTTGAAAGGTTCTCCCATCTCTACAGAGAAACTCTGGAGCTCTGTCAGAGTGAACATCGAGTTCTTGTTCACCTCCCTGACCAAGGCCCTTCTTCCCGATTGCTCAGTTTGACCGGGCGGCCAGCTCTAGGAAGAGTCTTGGTGGTTTCAAACTTCTTAAATTTAAGAATGATGGAGGCCACCGTGTTCTTGGAGATCTTCAAATGCTGCAGAAATTCTTTGGTACCCTTCCCCAGATCTGTGCCTCGACAAAATCCTGTCTCTGAGGTCTACGGACAATTCCTTCGACCTCATGGCTTGTTTTTACTCTGACATGCACTGTCAACTGTGGGACCTTATATAGCCAGGTGTGTGCCTTTCCAAATCATGTCCAATCAATTGAATTTACCACCGGAGGACTCCAATCAAGTTGTAGAAACATCACAAGGATGATCAATGGAAACAGGATGCACCGGAGGTCAACTTCGAGTCTCATAGCAAAGGGTCTGAATACTTATGTAAATAAGGTATTTGTTTTTAATTTTGTATACATTTGCAAACATTTTTAAAAACTTGTTTTTGCTTTGTCATTATTGTGTGTAGATTGATGAAGATTTGTTTTTATTTAATACTTTTTAGAATAAGGCTGTAACGTAACAAAATGTGGAAAAAGGAAGGAGTCTGAATACTTTCCGAATGCACTGTTTCTACCTCAATTACCTCGTACCCCTGCACATCGACTCGGTACTGGTACCCCGTGTATATAGCCAAGTTATAGTTATTCATTGTGTATTTATTATTACTTTTATTATTACATGTTACTAGTTTTCTATTATTTTTATATTTTCTTTCTCTGCATTTTTGGGAAGGGCCCCTAAGCATTTCACTGTTAGTCTACACCTGTTGTTTACGAAGCATGTGACAAATAACATTTGATTTGATCCATGAGGCTGTCCTTCACGGCCATTGATTTCCAACAGCAATGAAGCAGACCCAACCAGCCCTCTAATTTAAAAGTGTCACCAGACCTTTCACTGAGCTGCTGTAGTTCTTAGCTCTCACAGGCAATGGGAGATATTGCATGGGCTCTGAAAGTGCAGGTTGTTTAGGTGTGAGCGTACGTGCATCTGTGCGTGCACACCGGTTCACAGCAGTGTCTGCATTCATGTGTAATATACAGCTGTTGACTGTCTGAGCCGCAGGCAAAGCTCAGAGATATTAATCACATGTTTACCTCTTACGATCACGGCTACTGGATTCACATGTGCTTGCTTGCACAGTCTACTTAATGGACGTTTTTATTGATACTCTTGACCTATCTGGGCTGGTGAGATTTGTAGCTTTATGAAAGCTATGAAATTGCAATATATTACAAAAATGACACCAAAATACTACAGCATCTCATGGTTTCAGTATATAGACATCCAGGTAGTCCATTTAATAAAGTTCCCAGTATCTTCTCTGTGCACTGACCCCAGCATATTCAAGCATCTAACCGTATAATAAAGGCGATGCTCCGCTGATGGAGAGCTGTATACAGCCAACAAATTACTAAAATCAAATAGAATTACAAAAAAATAATTAAAGCCTTTCTTCAAAGACGGCGAATATGAAATCTAATATTCCCATCATTATGTGAAGGAAACAACCGACGAAATTAGGTTATGTTAGTTGGCCAAGCAGATGCCTAGCATGAAATCGACATGGGACTGCATATTCAAAGTAGGGCCTTATGGAGTGGGACACCAACTCGATCGACCTCACATCAGAGAGGCCAGCTTAATCTAATATCCCCAAAAAATTCCAAATGTTTTGAAATTACTTAAATAAGATGAAATTCACTTGAGCAGTTCCCCCGTTTTGGGTTAGTTCCTTGTGTATTTGTCTTTCACAGAAAATCTAATAAAGTAAATGTTTCAGTATTGTACAGTTCTAACCACAGGATGAAATGATACCTACATTTGCACAATAATTGACTGCAGAGATTTTTCTGCCATTGAAATCCTTTGGGGCACCTAAATTAAAACTGTAAAACTTTCTTTTCAGGATGGAAAAACGCTTTTAGTCTTAACTTAAACCAGAGATAAAGTATGTAGAAAAGATAATGGACCTATATATATTTTTATAATATAATCTAGACAGAGATTTAAAAATTACAATAATAATGAATTTAGCAGTATGTATTTTGTAATTAAGTTTGAGCAAAAGAACACAGGATTAGCCGTGGCAAAATGTGTAGAATTACAGGAAATTTGCTTTGAAACTGCAGCTCTATTGAGAACTTTGAGAAAATGATCTCTACATTTCAGCCACACCGAGTGGGCGACCACGCCAGAAAAAATCCTGAACTGCCATCATTTCTGATTTCCATTTCGGACAGTAACTCAACACCTGGAAATGTTTAATCAGTGCAAAAGTTTCCCTATCAAATATAAACTTGAGAGCTCACCACAAATGTTTTGCAAAAGGTTTTCATGCACACTACCTGTAGTTCAACCACAGTCACCCTTATGGAAAAACCATACCAATTTCACATGTGAACAAGTGAAGTGTTCCAAAAACATGTTTTCACATGATTTAACAAAATCAGTCTAGAATACATAAACTAGGCTCAGAATCCTTTGTACCATGAGGAAAATACAATCTGCAAGAAAATGAATGAAGGCCCATTGTTAATAGTTTGGACTCAAGTGGATACACTGTTTTATTATGGAGAAGAGGCTGTGTGATTGAATAAATTCCATTTAGAAAGAAGACAACCACTCTGAATGACTTTCAATGTGGGAATGATACAGATTAGAGAAAGGAAGCCTTTGCAAAAGATTGGGAACCTCTGCTTTATCTTTCGTAAGGCCAGCGGAGGTGCATACATTTAAAAGGAATTACGGCACAAAAGGTCAAAAAATGCACCACTGACAAGATACAGGTTCTGAAAGTGGCTTACGCACTTAACATAAACTGTGTACTTTTTTTCTTTGTATGAATTAAAGGTTACGGATAAAGTACAAATGACTGCCTTTGCTATCTGCACCCAAGGCAAGTCTGTATAGGAATACTAATGCTCTGAAATCCCACCTCCCATCATACATAATAAGTATTGTGAGATGTGTTTATTCACTATTTATTGGATTTGCTCATTACCGTCGTATCATGACCTTTAAGTTAGAGTGATTTTGCTTCCCTTTACTATTGAGAGTTCTCACCGACCTTGACAAAAAAAACACTAGACGAATCAGGGCCATATACAGAATACAGTCCAACTTCTGCATTCAGCAAGAACAGACAAGGTTAGGTTAATTCAAAGCCTGTGTACACCTGAGGCAGATACACTATATATACAAAAGTATGCGGACACCCCTTCAAATTAGTGGATTTGGATATTTCAGCCACACCCGTTGCTGACAAGTGTATATATTACAGCCATCCAATCTCCATAAACAAACATTGGCAGTAGAATGGCCTTAATGAAGAGATCAATGACTTTCACGTGGCACTGTCATAGGATGCCACCTTTTAACAAGTAAGTTCGTAAAATGTATGCCCTACTAGAGCGGCCCCGGTCAACTGTTAGTGCTGTTATTGTGAAGTGGAAATGTCTATGAGCAACAACGGCTCAGCTTCAAAGTGATAGGCCACAAAAGCTCACAGAACGGAACCTCCAAGTGCTGAACCGCTTAAAAAAATATTAGGGAGCAATGGGGCGCTAGCGACCCACCTACGACAACATTCGGAAAAATGCAGAGCGCCAAATTCAAAATACAAAAATAGAAATATTAAACATTCATGAAAATACAAGTGTTGCACACTATTCAAAAGCTTAGAATCTTGGTAATCTCACAGCGTTGTCAGATTTCAAAAAGGCTTTGCGGCGAAAGCATAACATTTGATTGTCTGAGGACAGCGCCCTGCATACTTCCTGCATTAGCATAATAACATAACCAGCACAGGTGTCACACAACTCTAAAATAGCAATAAAATAAATTGCTTACCTTTGAAGATCTTCCTCTGATGGCAATCCAAAGGGTCCCAGCAACACAATAAATGGTCCTTTTGTTCAAAAAAGTCCCTCTTTATGTCCCAAAAGCTCTGTTTGGTTGGCGCGTTTTGTTCAGAAATCCACCGTCCCACTCGTTCAATATACAAGACATAAAAAATTTCAAAAACACACCTATAAACTTTGTCCAATCAACTCAAACAACGTTTCTAATTGATCCTCAGGTACTATAATATGTATATAAATGATAATATTTCACACGGATAATATCCTGGTCAATAGAAAAGGAAAAAAATGAAGCGCGCGCTCTCAGTCACGCACGCCAAAGAGAAGAGTCCACTCCTGAGTCCACTGACAAAAACAGCTCTTACTCCTTGGTTTTTCTAAATAAAAGCCTGAAACCTTGTCTAAAGACTGTTGAAATATAGTGGAAACCATAGGAACTGCAATCTGGGAGCTAGATCCCCCTGCTTTTAATAGCATGTCAATGGAAAAAGTGTGACATCACAAAATCATATTTTATGGATGGATTTTCCTCTGGTTTTCGCCTGCCAAATCAGTTCTGTTATACGCACAGACATTATTTTAACAGTTTTAGAAACTTCAGAGTGTTTTCTAAGTGCATATCATAGTTTCTGGGCCTGAGTAACAGGCATTTTACTTTGGGCACACCAGACTCGCCGAAACTCCGAAAACTGCGCCGCTCCCGAACAGGTTATTAAAATTGTTTGTCCTAGAATTGCAACACTCACTACTGAGTTCCAAACTGCCTCTGGAAGAAACGTAAGCACAAGAACTGTTCGTCTGGAGCTTCATAAAATGGGTTTCCATGGCTGAGCAGCCGAACACAAGCCTAAGATCATCATGCGCAATGCCAAGCATTGGCTGGAGTGGTGTAAAGCTCACTGCCATTGGACTCTGGAGCAGTGGAAACGTGTTCTCTGGAGGGATGAATCACGCTTCACCATCTAACAGTACGATGGACGAATCTGGGCTTGGCGGATTCCAGGAGAACTCTACCTGCCCGAATGCATAGTGCCAACTGTAAAGTTTGGTGGAGGAGGAATAATGGTCTGGGGCTGTTTTTCATGGTTCGGGCTAGCCCCTTAGTTCCAGTGAAGGGAAATCTTAACTCTACAGCATACAATGACATTCTAGACGATTCTGTGCTTCCAACTTTGTGGCAACAGTTTGGGGAAGGCCCTTTCCTGTTTCAGCATGACAATGCCCCTGTGCACAAAGAGAGGTCCATGCAGAAATGGTTTGTCGAGATCTGTGTGGAAGAACTTGACTGGCCTGCACAGAGCCATGACCTCAACCCATCCAACACCTTTGGGATGAATTGGAATGCCGACTGCGAGCCAGGCCTAATCACCCAACATCAGTGCCCAACCTCACTAATGGTATTGTGGCTGAATGGAAGGAAGTCCCCGCAGCAATGTTCCAATATCTAGTGGAAAGCCTTCAATGAAGAGTGGAGGCTGTTATAGCAGCAAAGGGGGGACCAACTCCATATTAATACCCATGATTTTGGAATGAGCTGTTCGACGAGCAGGTGTCCACATACTTTTGGTCATGTAGTGCATATACAGTATGCAGGATCATGAAGCAATGATGGAGGGAAGGAAGTTCAAAAAGAGGAAGGAAGTATTTTTCAATATAATGGAGGACAATGACACTGCGAGATAAGGATAAAAATGCAAAGAGTAGTTGGACTGGCTAAATGGTTGCCCAGGCCTGCTAACTAAGAAAGCCCTTTTAATGTGAAATAAGATGTGTGACTGCAATAATGTTTTCTGGTCTTAAACCTGCTGAGTTCTCATCTTAGGCCATTAAGTTGAGGCAGCAGGTTCTAAAGTCATTCCAGACATCACTTAACTACAATAATGGCTGTTCAGGTCCAATGGCGAGACTGATGTATGCAACATTTAACTGTTTTACAGCTTCAAAACTAAAGCTAGATATTGTGCTAATGTCATGAGCACAGCTTCTTGAGGGTCCTCTTGAGGGTAAGTTGGTGTGCTTTTCTTTAGGTAGATTGTTTATTCAGCGATATGATGTTCCCATGCTGGGCAACTAACAACATAGAATAAAGACGGTATTACGACTTGAGATCTGCACCCTTAACACAAATTTCCACTTAAGTCACCCATTGACATCAATTAATGATTTACATGAAAGTCTGAGTTGTGTACACTTACCTCACCTCTGAATTGGCCTGAAAGAGAATATAAAGTGAGAGGTTATTCTTATCAGTATTTGTTGTCACACAGCTGTCAAGAAAAACAACCAAGAAAACAGCGGTGATAGATAGGGCAGCCGTGCTTCTAGCCCCTAAGCACCTTTCAGTATTTCGTTTTTTTATCTGTTATTTCTTACATTGTTAGCCCAGAATTGTTTTGGTGTTGTTGCATACAGCCAGGAAGAACTTTTGGATATCAGAGCGCCGGTAACCAGCATTACGATCAGGAATACAAATTTTCCAAATCGCATCCTTTGTTCGTACCCCCCCAGGGCAATTGAACGAGGGATTCGGAGTGGACTTCTAGTCTGACTCAGGAGGCGCACACACCACCCACCGCTTCTGAGTATATCACTCGCAAATGTTCAGTCTCTGGATAATAAAGTTGATGAGCTCAGGGAGAGGATTTCCTTCCAGAGAGACATCAGGGATAGTAACATACCCTGTTTCACGGAAACATGGCTCTCTCGGGATATACTGTCTGAGTCCATACAGCCAGTTGGGTTCTCAGTTCATTGTGCAGACAGGAATAAATATCTCTCCGGGATGAAAAAGGACAGGGGTGTATGTTTCATGATTAACTACCCATGGTGTGATTGTGATAACATACAGGAACTCAAGTCCTTTTGTTCACCCGACCTATAATACCTCACAATCAAATGCAGACCGTATTTCCCCCCCAAGAGAAATCTCTTCGGTTATAGTCACAGCCGTATATATTCCCCCTCAAGCCGATACCACGACGGCCCTCAAAGAACTTCACTGGACTTTATGCAAACTGGAAACCACATTTCCTGAGGCTGCAATTATTGTAGCTGGGGATTTTAACAAAGCAAATTTGAGGAAAACGCAACCGAAGTTCTAGCAACACATTGACTGTAGTACTCGCACTGCTAAAACACTCAACCACTGCTACTCCAACTTCCAAGATGTCTACAAAGCCCTCCCCCGCCCTCCCTTCGGCAAATCTGATCCTATGGGCAGATACTCAAACAGGAAGTACCAGTGTTAAGGACTATTCAACGCTGGTCTAACCAGCGGAATCCACACTTCAAGATTGTTTTGATCACGGGGACTGGGATATGTTCCGGGTAGCCTCCGAGAATAGCATTGGTGAATACACTGATATGGTGATCAGGAAGTGTATAGGAGATGTTGTACCCACTGTGACTATTAAAACCTACCCTAACCAGAAACCGTGGATAGATGGCAGCATTCACGCAAAACTGATAGCAAGAACCACCGCATCTTTCCGTAAGGCAATCAAACAGGCAAAACGTCAGTACAGAGACAAAGTGGAGTCGTAATTCAACGGATCAGACTACACGTATGTGACAGGCTCTACAGACAATCACGGACTACAAAGGGAAAACCAGACACCGACGTCTTGCTTCCGGACAAGCTAAACACCTTCTTCGAGTATAACACAGTGCTTCCGACCACTGTGGGCTCTCCTTCTCTGTGGCAGATGTGAGTAAATGTTTAAGCGTGTTAACCCTCGCTAGGCTGCTGGCCGAGATGGCTTCCCTAGCCGCATCCTCAGAGCATGCGCAGACCAGCTGGCTGGAGTGTTCACAGACATATTCAATCTCTCCCTATCCCAGTCTGCTGCCCCACATGCTTCAAGATGGCCACCATTGTTCCTGTACCCAAGAAAGCAAAGGTACCTGAACTAAATGACTATCGCCCCGCAGCACTCACTTCTGTAGCACTCACTACCTTACCTGACACCCTAGACCCACTTCAATTTGCTTACCACCCCAATAGATCCACAGACGATGCAATTGCCATCACACTGCACACTGACCTATCCCATCTGGACAAGAGGAATACCTATGTAAGAATGCTGTTCATTGATTATAGCTAAGCATTCAAAACCATAGTACACTCCAAACTCATCATTAAGATCGAGGCCCTGGGTCTGAACTCCAACCTCTGCAACTGGGTCCTGGACCTGTGCAACTGGGTCCCGGACGTGGTGAAGGTAGGAAACAACACCTCCACCTCCAGTTTGCAGACGACACAACAGTAGTAGTGTACAGTATATACTGTATTCTACCTTAATGGTGCCGGACATGATGGCTTCCGTTTTACGGTCCCCTAACCAATTGTGCTATTGTGTGTGTTTTTTCGCATTATTTGTAACTTATTTTGCACATAATGTTTCTGCCACCATCTCTTATGACCGAAAAGAGCTTCTAGATATCAGGACAGCGATAATTCACACAGTACTGGAAGAAGATTTTTTCTTTAACGAGTTGGACGCAAAGGATTTACTCCAGACAAGGCCCTTATCCCCGTAATTCGCAGGAGAAAGAGACAGAGATATCAGGGACGTAGGTCTGGGTGCCTTGTAATGATCCGGTGGCGAGTGGGTAATCTGCCTTTACCATCGGTCCCTATTGGCGCCAACGTACAATCATTGGATAATGAAAGAGACGAACTACGAGCACGTATATCCTACCAACGGTACATTAAAAACTGTAATATCTTATGTTTCACTGAGTCGTGGCTGAACAACAACATGCATAACATACAGCTGCTGGGTTTTACGCTTTTTCGGCAAATAGAACAGCAGCCTCTATGTATATTTGTAAACAAAAGCTGGTGCACGAAATCTAAGGAAGTCTCAAGGTTTTGCTCGCCTGTGGTAGAGTAGCTCAAGATAACCTGGAGACCACACTATTTAATAGGAGAGTTTTCATCTATATTCTTCGTAGCTGTCTATTTACCACCACAAACTAATAATGGCAATAAGACTGTATACGGCCATAAGTAAACAGGAAAATGCTCATCCAGAGGCGGAGCCTCTAGTGGCCGGGGACTTTAATGCAGGGAAACTTAAATCGGTTTTACCTCATTTCTACCAGCATGTTAAATGTGCAACCAGAGGGAAAACAACAGTAGACCACCTTTACTCCACACACAGAGATGCGTACAAAGCTAGCCCTCCATTTGACAAATATGACCATAATTTTATCCTCCTGATTCCTGCTTACAAGTACAAACTAAAGCAGGAAGCACCAGTGACTCGGTCAATAAAAAAGTGGTCAGAGGAAGAAGATGCTAAACTACAGGACTGTTTTGCTAGCACAGACAGGAATATGTCCCAGGATTCTTCCGATGGCATTGAGGAGTACCCCACATCAGTCACTGGCTTCATCAATAAGTGCATCGATGATGTCGTCCCCACAGTGACTGTACATACATATCCCAAACAGAAGCCATGGATTACAGGCAACATCCTGACTGAGCTAAAGGTTAGAGCTGCCGCTTTCAAGGAGAGGGACTCTAACCCGGAAGTTTATAAGAAATCCTGCTATGCCCTCCGGTGAACCATCAAACAGCCAAAGTGTCAATACAGGATTAAGATTGAATCGTACTACACTGGCTCCGATGCTCGTCGGATGTGGCAAGGCTTGCAAAGTATTACAGACTACAAAGGGAGCTACCCAGTGCCACAAGCCTACCAGATTAGCTAAATTACTGCTATGCTCGCTTCGAGGCAAGTAACACTGAAACATGCATGAGAGCATCAGCTGTTCGAGACGACAGTGTGATCACGCACTCTGTTGCCGATGTGAGTAAGACCTTTAAACAGGTCAACATTCACAAGGCCGCAGGGTCAGACCGATTACCAGGATGTGTACTCCGAGCATGCTCTGACCAACTGGCAAGTGTCTTCACTGATATTTTCAACCTATCCCTGACTGAGTCTGTAATACCAACATTTTTCAAGCATGTACCCAAGAACACTAAGGTCACCTGCCTAAATGACTACCGACCGTAGTACTCACATCTGTAGCCATGAAGTGCTTTGAAAGGCTGGTCATGGCTCACATCAACACCATTATCCATGAAACCCGAGACCCACTCCAAATTGCATACCGCCCCAACACATCCACAGATGATGCAATCTCTATTGCTCTCCACACTGCCCTTTCCCGTCTGGACAAAAGGAACACCTATGTGAGAATGCTATTCATTGACTACAGCTCAGAGTTCAACACCATAGTGCCCTCAAAACTCATCACTAAGCTAAGGACCCTGGGACTAAACACCCCCCTCTGCAACTGGATCCTGGACTTCCTGACGGGCCGCCCCCTAGGTGGTAAGGGTAGGTAACAACACATCCGCCACGCTGATCCTCAACACGGGGGCCCCTCAGGGGTGCATGCTCATTCCCCTCCTGTACACCTGTTCACTCATGACTGCATGGCCAGGCACGACTCCAACACCATCATTAAGTTTTCTGATGACACAACAGTGGCAGGCCTGATCACCGACAACGATGAGACAGCCTATAGGGAGGAGGTCAGAGACCTGGCGCCAGAACAACAACCTCTCCTTCAACGTAATCAAGACAAAGGAGATGATCGTGGACTAAAGGAAAAGGAGAACCGAGCATGCCCCCATTCTCATCGACGGGGCTGTAGTGGAGCAGGTTGAGAGCTTCAAGTTCCTTGGTGTCCACATCAACAACAAACTATCATGGTCCAAATACACCAAGACAGATGTGAAGAGGGCACGACAAAGCCTATTCCCCCTCAGGAGACTGAAAAGATTTGGCATGGTTCCTCATATCCTCAAAAGGTTCTACAGCTGCACCATCAAAAGCATCCTGACTGGTTGCATCACTGCCTGGTATGGCAACTGCTTGGCCTCTGACTGCAAGGCACAACAGAGGGTAGTGTGTACGGCCCAGTGCATCACTGGGGCCAAGCTTCCTGCCATCCAGGACCTCTATACCAGAAGGTATCAGAGGAAGGCCCTAAAAATTGTCAAAGACTCCAGCCACCATAGTCATAGACTGCTCTCTCTGCTAACGCACGGCAAGCGGTACCGAAGCATAAAGTCTAGGTCCAATAGACTTCTTAACAGCTTCTACCCCCAAGCCATAAGACTCTTGGACAGCTAATCAAATGGCTACCCAGACTATTTGCATTGCCCCCNCTCTTTTACGCTGCTGCTACTCTCTGTTTATTATCTATGCATAGTCACTTTAACTCTACCTACATGTACATATTACCTTGACTAACTGGTGCCCCCGCACATTAACTCTGTACCTGTACCCCCTGTATATCGCTATTGTTATTTTACTGCTGCTCTTTAATTATTTGTTACTTCTATTTTGCTTAACACTTTTTTTCTTAAAACTGCATTGTTGGTTAAGGGCTTGTAAGTAAGCATTTCAGTGTTGCATTCGAAGCATGTGACAAATACAATTTTATTTTATTATATTCTACTGTATCTTAGTATATGCCGCTCTGACATTGCTCGTCCAAATATTTATATATTCTTAATTCCATTCCTTTACTTAGATTTGTGTGTATTGTTGTGAAATTGTTGTGAAATTGTTAGATATTACTGCACTGTTGGAGCAAGAAACACAAACATTTCGCTACACCCGCAATAACATCTGCTAAACACGTGTATGTGACCAATAACATTTTATTTTATTTTGATTTGATGTTGCAGCAGAGCTCAGCTTAGCGAACACTTGTGTATATGGGAAGATGCTTAACAGTATATGTGTGAGTGCTGACAACTGCAGCCTCTTGCTTTACACTATTGTAAATATTTGATACCGAACACACTATAAATGTGTATACTTTCTGTTTTGGTCCCCTCTAAGTGATTATTTCTTATAAGCATGATTTATGATACATATTGTTCCTGCATAAGACAGATCCTACAAGCCTGAGTGCATAACACTGAAACTGAGAAATAATCACTTCAACAGTGACTCTGAGTAATTCCTCAGCCACAGCCAATGGAAAATAGAGCCTTGTTGATGTCTGGGAGCAACAGTGCCTAGCGACCACACACCATGCCTCAGATTCAGACGCCAAAACTTGTCAAAGGGTTAGAAAATTGGCTCCTTGCGGAACGTACTGTTATCACTTCAGAGGCTAATATAAGTAATGCGGAACCACCGAATGTCTCATATAGTGGGTAACTTAGTAAGCAATAAAGCAAGACTAAGAGACTTGAAATGATCACAATGAAATGTCCCAGCCAAAACTCCGGGAGCTTGTCCGATGCTATGTGAGCTTCCTTTCAATTTGGAGGCAAAAAACTACTTTAAGAAGTGATAAAGTCAAGATAGTTCTGCAAGTATAAAAGGTTTTAACAATGTCGCAAGGAAACCACTTATCTAACCTGAAGGGATGCACTAACAATGTTCCTGTATTAAATTAAGTTGTAAATATTTTATGATACTGCCCATAGCTCTACCGAAAAGCAGCCTTTTTTTGTTTGAGAAGTAAGCTGTTGAAGACAGGAAAATATTAATTTTCTGTCAATTTCAACTTAATTTCCCAAAAAATGAATGAATTAAACCATTCTGGAGTATCACTAAACATAATTTTTATGAAAAACGCATCTGTATTCAATAGGCCTAAGTGATGGTTGTATTCTGTTGTTCGCCACTGCCAAACCAGTGTGGAAAAGCTTTTTAATGGAACATGCAATGTTTAGCAAAATTCAATTGAAAAAAAACTGGATTCACGATATAAAGTTGGATGTGCCAATTTTAGACTTTAGCCCCCCTGAATGTCTCTGCACTGCCTGCATCTCTTAATCACAAGGGGCAGATGGAAAACCAACACGTATATATCTTCGTGACAACATGTCTTAGGGGCTGACATTCCAGCTTTTATCATGTGTGGTCAAAGGGACTAGTATTGGGTGTGATTGGGGCAGTTAAAACTGGTTTGGATGTGCCATACTGGGTTGAAACATTACATTTTATTTTAAAATGGTGACAATGGGTATTAATGTAGGTCTGGACACATTAAAACATGATTTGCCTGTGGGGTTTTAAACAAGCTTATGGAGACTATTAAAAAGAGCTATAGCTGCTAAATACTGTTGTATAAAGATAGCAGAGAGCCTGAGATGTTGTAAAAAGAGGATATGCACTGGTTCTGGCCTAGAACAACCCGAGCAGCCCACATATGGCCAGTTTCAATAAACTTGTGTTTATATTGGCAAACAGATCACAGGAACATTGGTGATTCTTCCTTAACAGCCTATTGAGGCCTGGTTGGATGGACTAATGCACTTTGGACAGTTTAATGTGCAAGACAGCAAATGAGCTGTGCTTCGGGCAATTAGGAGAGATTAGGAGGGTGCCCAACTCCAAAAACAACAGTAAAAAAACACACAAAGAGGCAGACCGATATCTCTGAATAAGCCTGAGTGGAGTATTTACATAACCTTCATTATCTAACACTCAGACAACTTAACTCATGAGAAGCCAATATGGCACAGTTCTAAACTCCAGACATCTGTGAGGGAGTGAAGCAGCATCACAGAGTAGGCCTGATAAAATTGGACGATTCAGTTAGCTTTAAATCACAGGAAATTAAGTCAATGGTATCCTGAATCTCTGGTACACTGTAAAACCAAGTGTTTATGATCTGAACACGTAACTAAACACTTTCCTGTAACACGTTTTAAATGCATCAAGGGATTTAGAATTTCAATGAAAACATGACGCCAGAACATGTTTATCGCTGTAACACTTTTTAAACACATGAACACGTTTATTCTCACAAGGTGTTTAGGTTTTAAACACTAAACACTGGGAGTGTTGTTTTAACACTGTAGGGTGTAAAATACGTATTTTCATATTTCCCAGCGTGCCTTTTGAGTGAATGAGAGAGATACCCACCAATGACTGTGTTTGTTAGTGACAGGACCTGGCTGTTGCATTAAGTAAATGATATTCCTGAAGCTTTCACCAAGTGACTGCCTTAGTGAATTTTTTTCATTTTCATTTTACCTTTATTTTACCAGGTAAATTGACTGAGAACACGTTTTCATTTACAGCAACGACCTGGGGAATAGTTACAGGGGAGAGGAGGGGAATGAATGAGCCAATTGTAAGCTGGGTGACCGTGATGGTATGAGGGACAGCTTGGGAATTTAGCCAGGACACCGGGGTTAACACCCCTACTCTTACGATAAGTGCCATGGGATCTTTAATGACCTCAGAGAGTCAGGACACCCGTTTAATGTCCCATCCGAAAGACGGCACCCTACAAAGGGGAATGTCCCCAATCACTTCCCTGGGGCATTGGGATAGTTTTTTAGACCTGAGGAAAGAGTGCCTCCTACTGGCCCTCCAACACTAGGCTTTTAGTTATGGCCAAGTTATCCTCAACATTGCGATCTGAAAATCCTGGCTCATGGGCTACATCAGACCTGCAATGTCACAATACGCTGGTTTGTGAAGTGAGGGAGGATATTCAAGAATTTGAATCACACTCAACCTGTACTCTGAATGACTACTATGGTGAAGGACTTAATAAACAAGACTAGCTAACAGATTGGATTAGTTTAGAAAAATGTCAGTTATTTATCTTTGTATAGATTAATGAATTAATCAATGTGCATGAGGAAATGAAATAGATATTAAAACCAACTATTCAAAACATCTACCCGCAACAAAGCATACTGGGAAAAAATGATAGTAGGCCCCTCCTACCTCTTTTTCACTCTGAGTTAAAAGAAATAGATTTAACACAGTGGAGTAATAACACCACACAATTAAAAATATTTATTGAATTAAAATGTCATGTTCAGTTGTGCTGAAATGTAGGTAAGGTGACATACATTCTTCACACTGAACTGAATAAAAGGCATGGAAGGTCACATTCATTTCTAATGATTAGATGCACTCAAAACAGGATGATAAGAAAGTAGACACTTGTGTTTAAAATCGAAACACTCAGGAGATATAGATGTTCTCCTGGTTGGAACTGACTGGAAAAAGCTGACTATCATGTTTAATCCTGTATTCTGAACGCCTGTGTTTAAGATGAGAATACTAGCTCATCTAAATGCCTAATGTGCCTAAATGCCTAATATTTAAGTTTTAAACATTGACGTTTTGGTTATAAACGTGTCACATTTCATGGTTTTACAGTATAGGCATCAAACCATATCACTGCATGGTTTATCAGTAAATAGACAGCTATAACACCCACAGTTTTTATTTATTTTATTTTATTTTATTTCACCTTTATTTAACCTGTTACGTACGTGGTTCATAACCAGATAGGCAAGTTGAGAACAAGTTCTCATTTACAACTGCGACCTGGCCAAGATAAAGCAAAGACGTTCGACACATACAACAACACAGAGTTACACATGGAGTAAAACAAACATACAGTCAATAATACAGTAGAAAAACAAATCTATAAACAAAGAGTGCAAATGAGGTAAGATACGGAAGGTAAGGCAATAAATAGGCCATGGCCATGGAATGGTAGATGTGCAGTAGATGAATGTGCAATGTAGAAAAACTGGGGTGCAAAGGAGCAAGATAAATAAATAAATAAATACGGTAGGGGATGAGGTAGTTGGTTGGGCTATTTACAGATGGGATATATACAGGTGCAGGGGTCTGTGAGCTGCTCTGACAGCTGGTGCTTAAAGCTGGTGAGGGAGATAAGTGTCTCCAGTTTCAGAGATTTTTGTAGTTCGTTCCAGTCATTGGCAGCAGAGAACTGGACGGAAAGTCGGCCAAAGGAGGAATTGGCTTTGGGGATGACCAGTGTGATAAACCTGCTGGAGCGCGTGCTACGGGTGGGTGCTGCTATGGTGACCAGTGAGCTGAGATAAGGCGGGGCTTTACCTAGCAGGGACTTGTAGATGACCTGGAGCCAGTGGGTTTGGCGACGGGTGTGAAGGGAGGGCCAGCCAACGAGAGCGTACAGGTCGCAGTGGTGGGTGGTATATGGGGCTTTGCTTACAAAACGGATGGCACTGTGATAGACTGCATCCAATTTGTTGAGTAGAGTATTGGAGGCTATTTTGTGAATGACATCACCGAAGTCGAGGATCGGTAGGACGGTCAGATTTACGAGGGTATGTTTGGCAGCATGAGTGAAGGATGCTTTGTTGCGAAATAGGAAGCCAATTCTAGATTTAATTTTGGATTGGAGATATTTGATGTGAGTCTGGAAGGAGAGTTTACAGTCTAACCAGACACCTAGGTATTTGTAGTTGTCCACATAATCTAAGACAGAACCGTCCAGAGTAGTGATGCTGGACGGGCGGGCAGGTGCGGGCAGCAATCGGTTGAAGAGCATGCATTTAGTTTTACTTGCGTTTAAGAGCAGTTGGAGGCCTCGGAAGGAGAGTTGTATTGAGTTTATTGTGACTAAAGCTCTTGAAGCATCTCCTGTGCAATACAATTGTATCTATACTCTCATTCTTGGCGAGGAAGCCTATGGTGAGTCTATCTTCGACTTTACAATCTTGCACTCTTGCTACAGTCTCCCAACAAAAAATGTGACAGCACACTGTTGTTAAAACAATCTGGTCGTTGAAAAGACATGGTAGCCGACCTGTTGATGCCCTCAAATGCATTTCATTATCCATTGAAGACCGCAAATGAATTGTGTGAAAACGACTATGTTTTAACAGAATAAAGAACCAATTTGACTCACAACACAGTTGGGCGTGCACTTTAAACACTAATGAAGACTAAACAAAACGTCTAAACACTGTAAATAAGATTCGTTTTTGATGCACCTGGACATCAGTTATTTTCATGTAGCCTACCTACAGTGAACACCATAATGTAGTTTAATCAAGCAGAGATCATGTTTAACTAGCCTGATTTAATGTGTATGACAAGATATATATATATATATATATATATATATATATATATATATATATATATATATATATATATATATATATTACATCTTATTATCTATCACAAATGAGTCAGAGACTTCAGAAGGGGATGTCGAAACAAGATATTAATTGGTGATATATGGAAGTTTTAATAGAAAGGACCCATCATTCATCTAGGCCTGCATGCTACGGATGGAACTGACGTCTATCGATATGCAATTGTGATATTCAAATTAAACTATAAAAAAAGAATACCAAGCATATCCCCTCTTTACGCATTGTGCTGGCCAGATTCCAGAAACGCACACCACATTGAGGATAGCCTATACCTCTTTTACAACCACATTTGAAACATAACCAAACGCTAATAATGAAGCAACGCTATAGTACACTTACCAAATAGTGAATTGGCAAAGCCGTACCATACACATCCACTTTTTCCTATGAGCCATCTTCCTTGCGTACTTGCCGCGAAACTGAACGGAGTGCCCACCACACACACAAGCAGATCGCTAAAGGAAATGTTAATTAGTAGCAGGTTGATAGGCGAGCGCAGCACCTTGTAGCGGCAGAAGAGGACAAGAACCAAGAGGTTGTTGAGGAATCCGAAGGTACCAATAAAGCCCAAACACACAGCGACTATCAGGTTCCCTGTCGGGCTTAGGGTGGTGCGGTCTGACCCTTCCAGATTCCTGTCTCCAGCACCCGCACACAGCGCGCTATTGGTCCTTGTGCAGCCGCTGAGACTCACGTTGGGCACAATCATCGCAATCCGTTTTCTCGGCACAAGCGTGTGGTTGGCATTTTTAGGAGAGACGAAGAATGTGGGCTTCTGAGTTTACAATCCATTAAAGTTGATTTCAGAGAAACGTTTTGCTTTGATTAATATGCCTTTCAAATGTTGAACTTTGTTTCCCAGTTCAGGGTTTAAAACCAGAACAAAGTTTGATGAGGCTGTGCTCCACCATGTGGTAGTTAAAATCCACACACACCGCCGGACTAGACTCTCTCCGTCTGTGTTGATATTATTGTACTACATTCACAGATGACGTGAGCGCCGTGGAACTGAGCACTTTGTATTCGCAGGGGGTACAAATGACATGAAAATGCAGTGAGGGTTAAAAGGCCAACGCAGATGAAAGCGAGCGAATAGAAGTTATACTCCGGCCGCCTGACCTCACTGCCACTTCCACCCTTAATTTTGCTGCCACTTCCATTACAGAAAAAGTAGGGTACAGTTGGCTACACCACTCATATGCAGCCGACTCTCAACTTCTTTTGACCAAAATCTAACCAAGTTTAGGCTAAGTGCTGTGATAGTAGCCTGAAACTGTTATTCTGTACCTTAGTAACCACCACGTGCAGGCGCGGTCCATGGTCCTGAAATCTTTGCCAATTGAATTACATCACTGTTCTACATATCTCCACCAATCAACGGTGCGAAAAGTTTCGTACAAAACAGTTCCCTTTATGAATATCAGCATCCCGTTTTTTTTTACTCGCCTTTTCATTCCTAGCATTTAATCACTCCTTAAAAGACAAGAACACATGTAAATCGGTTATAGGCTACACATGACAGTCTGTGCCTGTCTTGTGTTTGCTATCAGTCCTTCTTCGTTGTTAAGGTCATTTATAATTTCTGTCTAAAATAAAGGTAAAGTTTCAAATCCAATAATGCCTATTTATTATCAAGCTGTGAATTGTTGTTGCAGTAGGTGATGGATGATTTCAGACATTTCATATTTTTTTGGTTAAGATTAGAGCTGCTGTACAGAGCTCTGATCTTAACGCAGCCAGTGTGGTTTTGGATACAGATGGGTGAAACCTTAGAAGAAAAAAAAAATCCTATATAATTTGTGATTGTTCTAAAAGAATCCTATTGGTTTCTCACAATCCTATCGGAATCCTATTGGACAATGTTTTTCTATTGGAAATCAAATGTAATTATATTGAATCCTATAGGATTCTTGCAACCCTATAGGATTTTGTGTCACCTCTATCAGAATCCTATTGGAATCCTATTGGACTACTTTTTTCATATTGGAAATCAAAAGTAATCATATTGGATTCCATGGGTTTTTGATCATTCTTGTAGGATATTGTCACACCAATCAGAATTGTTTTAGAACGTTTTTTCTTAATTCATCCATTCAATTATTGTTTGTTGTAATTTTTTTTTACAGTACAATACAACAACATTAATTACAAAATGTTCGTTGATCGGAAACAACAATTCTACGTTAATGTCGATTTTATTCACCACCACAATATAAGAGTGATTCAAGGCTGCAAGTTCATTTGCATTATGACCAGCAGTACAGTACAGCTTTTAAAAAAAATACTCACTTGAGTAATTTTACAGTGCCTTCAGAAAGTATTCATACCCCTTGACTTATTCCAAATTTTGTTGTGTAACAGCCTGAATGCAAAATGGATTAAATATGTTTTTTTCTTACCCATCTACACACAATACCCCATAATGACAAAGTGGAAACATGTTTTTAGAAATTAACTAATTTATAGAAAATGAAATACAGAAATCTCCTTTACATACAGTACCAGTCAAAATTTGGACACACCTACTCATTCAAGGGTTTTTCTTTATTTTTCATATTTTCTACATTGGAGAATAATAGTGAACACATCAAAACTATAAAATAACACATAGGAAATAATGTAGTAACCAAAAACATGTTAAACAAATTCTTTGTTTAAAATTCAGATTATTCAAAGTAGCCACCCTTTGCCTTGATGACATCTTTGCACACTCTTGGCATTCTCTCAACCAGCTTCATGAGGAATGCTTTTCCAACAGTCTTGAAGGAGTTCCCACATATGCTGAGCACTTGTTGGCTGCTTTTACTTCACTCTGCGGTCCAACTCATCCCAAACCATCTCAATTGGGTTGAGGTCTGGTGATTGTGGAGGCCAGGTCATCTGATTCAGGACTCCATCACTCTCCTTGGTGTGTTGGGTCATTGTCCTGTTGAAAAACAAATGTGCCTTGTTAAAAGTAAATTTGTGGAATTTATTTCCTTCTTAATGCATTTGAGCCAATCAGTTGTGTTGTGACAAGGTAGGGTGGTATACAGAAGACGACAGTCCATAATTACTTTAAGACATGGTCAGTCAATCCAAAAACGTTCAAGTACTTTGAAAGTTTCTTCAAGTGCAGTCGCAAAAACCATCAAGCGTTATGATGAAACTGACTCTCATAAGGACTGCCACAGGAAAGGAAGACCCAGAGTTCATTATAGTTAACTGCACCTCAGAATGCAGCCCAAATAAATGCTTCACAGAGTTCAAGTAACAGACACATGTCAACATCAACTGTTCAGAGGAGACTGTGTGAATCAGGCCTTCATG
The DNA here is from genome assembly GCA_003317085.1 of Hucho hucho. NCBI lineage: Eukaryota > Metazoa > Chordata > Actinopteri > Salmoniformes > Salmonidae > Hucho > Hucho hucho. The sequence continues at coordinate 1,137,231 of QNTS01000225.1, forward strand.
GTCGAATTGATGCAAAGAACCCACTACTAAAGGACACCAATAAGAAGAAGAGACTTGCTTGGGCCAAGAAACACGAGCAAGGGACATTAAACTGATGGAAATCTGTCCTTTGGTCTGATGAGTCCAAATTTGAGATCTTTGGTTCCAACCGCCGTGTCTTTGTGAGACGCAGAGTAGGTGAACGGATGATATCTGCATGTGTTGTTCCCACTGTGAAGCATGGAGGAGGAAGTGTGATGGTTTAGGGGTGCTTTGCTGGTGACACTGTCTGTGATTTATTTAGAATTCAAGTCACACTTAACCAGCATGGCTACCACAGCATTCTGCAGCGATACGCCATCCCATCTGGTTTGTGCTTAGTGGGACTATCACACCTCCAGGCTGTGTAAGTGCTATTTGAGGAAGGAGAGGGATGGAGTGCTGCATCAGATGACCTGGCCTCCACATTCACCCGACCTCAACCCAATTGAGATGGTTTTGGATAAGATGGACCGCAGAGTGAAGGAAAAGCAGCCAACAAGTGCTCAGCTTATGTTGGAACTCCTTCAAGACTGTTGGAAAAGCATTTCTCATGAAGCTGGTTGAGAGAATGCCAAGTGTGCAAAGCTGCCATCAAGACAAAGGGTGGCTACTTTGAAGAATCAAAAATATATTTGGATTTGTTAAAAAAAAAAAATTGTTGCTACACTTCCATATTAGTTATTTCATAGTTTTGATGTCTTCAATATTATTCTACAATGTAGAAAATAGTAAAAATAAAGAAAAACCCTTGAATGAGTAGGTGTGTCCAAACCTTTGACTGGTACTGTATACACACTGTAGCTTCGTTATTGTTTTTATTGTGTTACTATTTACTTTTTTTATTTAGCAAACACTTGTCTTACTTTTTAACTCTGCTTTATTGGGAATGGGCTCGTAAGCAAGCATTTCATTGTAATGTCTACACCTGTTGTATTCGGTGCATGTGACCAATACAATTTGATTTGAAGTACTCTGAATCACATGACATGGACGTTTTCCAGATGTCTTCGCTGTCGCCTGCGTGAGAAAAATGTATAGCGGGCAGACCTCTCCCATCCAATTTTCTTTTTTACAAACCTTATTTGTCGGTGCAGGTAATTGTAACTCACGCATGAACGCCTTGACTTTAACCGTCCTTTATGAGGAAGAAGGCCGCATTTGGTTTGGTAGTTATAAACTCATTGATGTAATATAAGACTACTCTATTCACATGCATGGCCATAAAAGCCTATGCTTGCTCTTGCACTATAGGAGACGGATGGAAAGTACTTCCCACACTACCTTTTTTTTCAAGCTTAATTACCAATTTAAAAACAGCATTGCGACATTCAATATGAAATAGGTCTTCCAGACACACAGCCCTAATTGGGTTGGATTAAGACATTTTAGGTCTTCTGCTGAATATCTTTTCCATTTAATAAGCTCAGTGGGACTTCCGTGGTACTTCGTCAAGTTTTTTAGGTCAATACCGTAGATTGACTTCAGAGAGCTCTCCTTTTACAAGGGCGCTACTAGGGTCACAAGGTCATTGGGCTCAACCTTTAACTTCTATCCAGGACATTCCCAACTGGATGTTGGATGGTTCCATTCATTATGTTAGTGAGTCCAATGAAAGACCAAATAACAGAACCTCTATCCTCTTATTATTATTTTAATCATGGTGACCATTGCCAGTATAATCATGTAGACCCAGCTCACCCTTACCGAAACAACAGGCTTCTGGCAAACAATTATGGGAAACTGTTTGCTGCAAACTCATTATGAATATGCAAATTAGACCAGATTTTTGGTTACTTTGTGTATTAACAACATTGAAATGTTTTATCTACATAAATAAAACATCTAACTTTAAACGAACTTGCTTCTCACAGAGAAAACTAAACATACTAAATGTACTAAATATACTAAAGAGACAAAAATAAATCCAATATAACTTGAAATCATCAGTGTGTTAATGAAGAAAAGAGCAAAGACTGTATTTCCCAAATATATAATTTCTGTAATATTTTTATGTAGCTACAACATTTACATGAGAGAAATGTGAACTCTTTAGGGATGTTGCCCTTATGATGTTTAAAGGGGCAGCTACAGAATTTACATGAGCCAAGTGATGACTGAGCAATAGCTTTCAACTCATGAGAAAAAAGAAGACAAAAGAAAACATAAAACAACATTGCAAAAAAACAAAGGACATAAAGGACAACTAAAATCATAACAGCAAGGCCAACTGTACATGTTTGAGTGCATGTCTGGCACTATTTACATATGTGTGTGTCAGTGTATGTGTGTATTTGAATGAGAGTGTGTGTATATGCATGTGTACAAACACCTGCACGGCATCAGCCTCAGGCAAACCGGCATTAGATGTAAAAACACTGCCCCTCAGTGTCATTCAAACTTACTTTTTATTATGTTTTATTTTGACTATCATTCTGTCTCCCGCCCAGCAACTCCACTCCCACTTGTCTCCAATTCCACATCCCAACCCTGAGCTTCCCTCAGCCCATCCCATCTATCTCTGCTGGCCACCCTCTTTGGATTTCTACGCAAAATATATCTCTCAACTATGCTGTGATGTTTAACGTACAATTTCAATCTATCTAATCAAATAGAATCCACAGATTGCGAGTTGAAGATAAATACTTTTACTAAGAATATTAGTATATTAGTAATTGACTGACCCGGTTTCTCCAGATCTCCTAACAGTACTATTTCTAGGGTCAATTTTAAATCAATGTTATGCATTTTCAGCCATTCCTGAACCTGAGACCAGAAACAGGCTACCTGAGGGCAATATCAAAATAACTGGTCTATTGATTCTGTATCCTCACAACAAAATCTGCAGAGCTTCAATGATTTTATGCCCCAAATATTCAACATTTTGTTGATACCAAGAATTCTAGATAATAATTTTAGCTGAAAAGCATGAAGTCTTGAATCTTGCGTCGTTTTATATATAAACTCATACACCCTGTACCATGGAATCGGTACAAAAATCTCTTCGCAATCTGTATGGCACAGTACTTTCCTATCTATGCTATCTTTATTCCTCCGCCAGTTTTGATCCTTCATATTGGGCAGACAGACCAGTTCCCTACCTCCTCCCGCTGCCACCTGCCTACTCCATTTTTGGGGTAATGTTGTAATCAATTGGTTGCAGGTAAGGTTTTGGAAAAAAGACATCAGCTGTTACAAAGTTTTCTTGATGTTAATATGCTTCTCACTGACACTGGCATTCTATATATTTTTCAGCAAGGAAACAATGTTTCTGCTTTGTATAAATGCTATATATACAAACAATGTAGCTACTGTAGCATAAACTGGGACATAGGCCTACTAAATCAACCTTTAAATGTGTGGTCAACTTTTCCTAGAGAACCACAGTATACAACATTTCTCCAGCCAAGCCTCAACACAATTGATTAAAAGTAGTCAACTAATTATAATCTTTAATCTAGACTTCATCATTAAGAATCAGTTGTCTACTAGTTGTCTCTTCTACCTGACTGAAGTGTATGAGGCTTGAGTGAAAGAAAAGCATAAAATGGATTTATGCCTAATATGGCAATTCATATTATATTTCAGAAAACAAATTATTGTTAACTTAAATCTCAAAGCCATGCATGCTTGAAGCCTTGACCTGGTGCACACATACAGTGCATTCAGAAATTATTCAGACCCCTTGACTTTTTCCACATTTTGTTACATTACAGCCTTTTTCTAAAATGGATTAAATAAAACGTTTTCCTCATCAATCTACACACAATAACCCATAATGACAATGCAAAAACAGGTTTTTAGAAATACCTTATTTACATAAGTATTCAGACCCTTTGCTATGAGATGCGAAATTGAGCTCAGGTGCATCCTGTTTCCACTGATCATTCTTGAGATGTTTCTACAACTTGATTGGAGTCCACCTGTGGTAAATTAAATTGATTGGACATGATTTGGAAAGGCACACTCCTGTCTATATAAGGTCCCACAGTTGACAGTGCATGTCAGAGCAAAAACCAAACCATAAGGTCGAAGGAATTGTCCGTAGAGCTTCGAGACAGGATTGTTCTCGAGGCACAGATCTGGGGAAGGGTACCAAAAAACGTCTGCAGCATTGAAGGTTCCCAAGAACACAGTGGCCTCCATCATGCCATCATTCTTCCTAGAACTGGCAGCCCGGCCAAACTGAGCAATCGGGTGAGAAGGGCCTTGGTCAGAGAGTTACCAAGAACCCGATGGCCACTCTGACAGAGCTCCAGAGTTATTCTGCGGAGATGGGAAAACCTTCCAGAAGGACAATCATCTCTGCAGCACTCCACCAATCAGGCCTTTATGGTAGAGTGGCGAGACGGAAACCACTCCTCAGTAAAAGGCACATGACAGCCCGCTTGGAGTTTGCCAAAAGGCACCTAAAGACTCTCAGACCATGGGAAACAAGATTCTCTGATCTGATGAAACCAAGATTGAACTCTCTGATCTGAATGCCAAGCGTCACATCAGGAGGAAACCTGGCATCATCCCTACGGTGAAGCACGGTGGTGGCAGCATCATGCTGTGGGGATGTTTTTCAGCGACAGGGATTGGGAGACTAGGCAGGATCGAGGGAAAGATGAAAGGAGCAAAGTACAGAGAGATCCTTGATGAATACCTGCTCCAGAGCGCTCAGGACCTCAGACTGGGGCAAAGGTTCACCTTCCAACAGGACAACGACTCTAAGCACACAGCCAAGACAATGCAGGAGTGGCTTCGGGTCTCTGAAAGTCCCGAAAGTCCTTGAGTGGCCCAGCCAGAGCCTGGACTTGAACCCGATCGAACATCTCTGCAGAGACCTGAAAATAGCTGTGGCTGGAAAAGAATGGGAGATACTCCCCAAATACAGGTGTGCCAATTTTGTAACGACATACCCAAGAAGACTTGAGGCTGTAATCGCTTCCAAAGGGGCTTCAACAAAGTACTGAGTAAAGGGTCTGAATACTAATGTAAATGTGGTATGAGTTTTTCTTTTTTTATAAACTTGCAAACATTTCTAAAAACCTGTTTTTCCTTTTCATTATGGGGTATTCTGTATAGATTGATGAAGGAATTTTTTTTTTAATCAATTCTTGAATAAGTCTGTAATGTAACAAAATGAGGAAAAAGTCAAGGGGTCTGAATACTTTCCGAATGCACTGTACACTATATTGTATACCGAATACAAAAGTATGTGGACACCACTTCAAATTAGTCGACTTGGCCATTTCAGCCACATCCGCTGCTGACAGGTGTATAAAATTCAGCACTCCGCATGAAATCTCAATAGACAAACATTAGCAGTAGAATGGCCTTACAGAAGAGCTCAGTGACTTTCAACGTTGCACCGTCATTTATTTATTTATTTAATTTTTATTTTACTGTTATTTTACCAGGTAAGTTGACTGAGAACACATTCTCATTTACAGCAACAACCTGGGGAATAGTTACAGGGGAGAGGAGGGGGATGAAGCTCACAGAATGGGACCGTCGAGTGCTGTCCTCGGTTGCAACACTTACTACGAGTTCCAAACTGGCTCTGGAAGCAATGTCAGCACAATAACTGTTCGTCGGGAGCTTCATGACATTGGGTTCCATGGCCGAGCAGCCGTACACAAGCCTAAGATAACCATGTCAACGCCAAGCGTTGACTGGAGTGGTGTAAAGCTCGCCGCCATTGGACTCTGGAGCAGTGGAAATGCATTCTCTGGAGTGATGAATCACGCTTCACTATCTGGCAGATTAACCCAGACGGATTCATCTGGGTTTGGCGGATGCCAGGAGAACGCTAGCTGCCCCAATGCATAGTGCCAATTAAAGTTTGGTGGAGGAGGAATAATGTCTGGGGCTGTTTTTTATAGTTCGGGCTAGGCGCCTTAGTTCCAATGACGGGAAATATTAACTCTACAGCATACAATGACATTCTAGACGATTCTAGACGATTCTGTGCTTCCAACTTTATGGCAACAGTTTGGGGAAGGCCCTTTCCTGTTTCAGCATGACAATGCCCTCGTGTGCAAAGCAAGGTCCATACAGAAATGGTTTGTTGAGGTCGGTGTGGAAGAACTTGACTGGCCTGCACAGAACCCTGACCTCAACCCCATCGAACACCTTTGGGATTAATTGGAATGCCGACTGCGAGCCATGCCTAAATGCCCAACATCAGTGCCCAACCTCAGTGCCCAACCTCACTAATGCTCTTGTGGCTGAATGGAAGCAAGTCCCTGCAGCAATGTTCCAACATCTAGTGGAAAGCCTTCCCAGAAGTGTGGAGGCTGTTATAGCAGCAAAGGGGGGACAATTAATATTAATAATGCCCATGATTTTGAGCTGAGATGTTCGACGAGCAGGTGTCCACATACCTTTTTGTGATGTAGAGTAGGTTTGCCACAGATTCAAATAGAATCTTGAGAGAATTGTTTGCCAGTGGCAATAAATGCTATTGTTGCCAAAGGTTTGCTGCAGATTCACCACACTATTTAGTTTGTAGCAAATTTTCCACAAACTTGCGGGAAGTTTGCCGCAACAAATGTATTTTGTAAGGGCAGACAAATAGGCCAACTATTATGTTTTTCCCACTGGATCAGTGTTATTTCCTTGCTGGTTGAAAATACAACCTACACTGGACCTTCTAATCAGGTTTGCATGGGCGTGAGATTCAGCTTCCATGGTGACGTCACCATGCGATAAAGTGGTTAATAGAACAATAACAAAAGGAGTTCCAAACCCCTCTGCCAATAACAGCTGGTTTTCAGTTTCCCCCTCTCTGCTCAGACCACTCGAGACAGTCCTAGCAAAATTGTTGTTTGAAAAAACGTTTTTTGCTACAAAGCAATTTTTGCCCATTTTATCAGAAATCTATTACAGTAAGGTACGTAATTGTTCCCCAAAATGATTTGATATTGATATAAAAAAATTCTGCATTGGGCATTTAAAGGTAATGTTCTTTAATTAACAGAGCAAGTTGACGGTTTAATTGGAATTTACCTTTAAGCAAGCTATAACACAGTTCGGATTGAATCCCGGCCTAAGTCTATTTCGTTTCATAGGTGTTTGGCAATAAGAGCAACATTTTAATTGGTCCTATTAAATCTGCCCAGTTTCCCTTTGAGTGGAGATTTGCCTTAGGAATGTACTACAGCACTCATAGACATGCACACAAAGACCTCCAGGAATTCAAGTTTAGAAGCACTGTTAAAAGTGTTCCATAAAAGCCACTTGGAGGGGACATGGTGGAGAGATGGAACAGAGCGGTGTTAAGGGTTTAGTGCAGTCCTCTAGTCTCTTTAAAATAGCATCTGTCCTCCTCCTCCACCCCAGTCTGCGCAGTAATTTAGCATGCGCTGAGCAGGAAAAACCACCATGGACACACCATGCAGTGACATGACCGATTTCCCACCGGGACCGCCTACACTTTTAATCACATCCTCAGGGACAGAGGGAAGAAACGAAGGAGACAAAGAGAAAGGGAATAACATACAGATAGGGAAACAGAGAGGGAACCGTCCCATTAGATGAACAGTCAGTGCAAAACCCGAATAGCAGTAGAACTGTGGAATTAATTTTGTTAGTTAGGGTAACAGGACGTACTGCATCACAGCTGTTGTAATCTTTTAGAATGTGATTTCCACAAATTTCACAAATTGAGTGTTTGATTAGCAAACAGTCATCGAAATTGTTAAAAGGTTTTAAAAACAATTCTAATTCTAAAAGCACCTTTCCAAAACCATTGAACTCCTTGATAATAACCCTATTGCCCAAACCAAATAAAGACTCGGTAGATTACAGCAATTACAGACCAATTCAACTTAACGTGGATAATAAAATATTTGGTAAGAGATTAGCTTAGATAAGGTGTTACACAAACTAATCCACAAAGGCCAAATTGACTTTGTAAAAAAATAGACAAATAGCAGACAACATGCGAAACTCATGCACAGTCTTTTTAAAGCCAGAGAGTCCCAAACACCAGAGTCCCATTTCCCAACAATGGCTGTTTCATTGGACATGGAGAAGGCATTGGACCACATAGAATGGTCATACTTGTTTAGAACACGGTCAGAGTTTGGTTTATGGCCAAACATGATTAATAATATATCACTTTTATACAAGTAACCAACAGCCAAAATCTGCTCTAATGGTCTGATGTCAGATGCCGTCACCCTCCACAGAGGAACAAACTAAGGGTGCGTTCTCTCACCTTTGCTCTTCATTCTGTCTTTATAACAATTAGCCTGATTACTTAGATATGATAAAAGGATACAAGGAATTAATAAAGGTAAAGAGACCGTCAAACCACGCCTCTATGAAGATGACATACTGCTAACAGTACTTAATCCCCAGCAAGCTATCTGGCTATAAGATCAATTTGGGCAAATCGGAGGGCAATACCTTTAAAAATACACTGTCACAAAGACAGTATTGCCTCCCTTCCATTCAAATGGTCTCCAGAAGGAGTTAAATACCTTGGAGTAACACTAAAACCCGAAATACATGAAATTCTCTCCCTTTAACATGGCCATTCTAATTAAAAAATATATCTGATCACCTTGAAAGATGGAAAGACCTCCCTCTCTCACTTTGGGGTAAAATAGACACAATAAAAATGTAGAACGTACTGTACCTCCTCAGTGCAATCTTTCTACCCCTTTCGGGAGACTGGTTCAAGAAGTTAAATAATTTGTTCAGGAAGTTCCTCGAGGGTAAACCTCTGAGTAAGCCGTTCAAAATGATCAATGGATAGAAATAGAGGTGGCCTGGGCCTTCCTGATATTCAGAAATACTATTTGGTATTTGTTTCTCAAAATTATTGTCACGTGGTTAATCATACAAATAAGAATTAAATAGTAAAAATCTAAAAGTTAAAATTCATCTAATGCAAGAGCACCAACATTTGCCATATGGACACATTGATAGCCTACACTGTGCTAAAGAAATTAGCACATGGAACTCAGAGGTAGCCTATGAGAAATGCAGCAGTAGTCCTATAACTTCTATCGTTAACTACACTGAACAAAAATATAAACGCGGTCCCATGAGCTGAAATAAAAGATCCCAGAAATGTTCCATATGCACAAAAAGCTTTTTTCTCTCAGATTCTGTGCACAAATGTGTTTACATCCCTGTTAGTGAGCATTTTTCCCTTGCCAAGATAATTCATCCACCTGACAGGTGTGGCATATCAAGAATCTGATTAAACCGCATTATCATTACACAGGTGCACCTTGTGCTGGGGACAATAAAGGCCACTCTAAAATGTGCAGTTTTGTCACACAACACAATGCCACAGATTGTCAAGTTTTGACTGAGTGTGCAATTGGCATGCTGACTGCAGGAACGTCCATCAGAGCTGTTGCCAGATAATTGAATGTTAATTTCTGTACCATAATTGAATGTTCAGAGAATTTGGCAGTATGTCCAACCGTTCTCACAAACGCAGACCTCCAAATTCAGCTTCTTTACCTGCGGGATCGTCTGAGACCAGCCACCCGGACAGCTGATGAAACTGTGGGATTGCACAACCAAATCATTTCTGCATAAACTGTCAGGAATTGTCTCAGGGAAGCTCATCTGTGTGCTTGTCATCCTTACCAGGATATTGACCTGACTGCATTTTGGCGTCTTAAACAACTTCAGTGGGCAAATACTCACCTTCGATGGTCACTGGCACGCTGGAGAAGTGTGCGCTTCACGGGTGAATCCCGGTTTCAACTGTATCGGGCAGATGGCAGACAGCGTGTATGGCTTCATGTGGGCAATACAGTCTACACCTGTTGCGCATGTGACCAATAACATTTTATTTGATATTTAGAAGAATTGTACTGACAAAAATGGAAAGTTTGTCTACAAACCAAAAAAGTGCTATGTAGAACCTTAAAGGGTTCTTCAGCTGTCCCCATAGGAGAACCCTTTGAAGACCCCTTTTTGGTTCCAGGTAGAACCCTTTTTCTGAAACCAAAAATGGTTCTACCTGGAACCAAAAAGGTTTCTCCTATGGGGACAGCCGAAAAACCATTTTGGAAGCCTTTTTTCTAAGAATGAAGGATAATCCATCCAGCTGTCATTAGCTGACCTCGCTCAATTTATAAAAATGATTAACCAAACTAACTTAAATTATATAGCATCTGGAAGAACAAGGTTCACTACATATGAAATTGTGATGTGTTTAGACCCTATGAGGATGGGGGCTTGAACGTTATTGATTTTGAATTTATGAATGGTATTTTGAAACTAAAGTCATTAGTCTTTTCTCTGTGATACAGATAGCCTGTGGTTTAGTGTCCCTGCTTTCATCTTTAAAAAGGAATAGATTGGAGGGATAGACTTCTTGCTTAGATGTGACTTTAATATTAACAAACTACCTGTGAAACTTTCTGCATTTCACCAAGTGTTATTATATTGGACATAAACACAACTTCACTCCACATAACACACCAATATGGAATAATAGGTGTATTCTGTATCGTAAAAAATACCATATTCATTGAAGAATGGATTAACAAAAATAATAATATCCTCAGCTATAATGATTTTATGATAAAACATGACTTTCCTTGTTGTCCTAAGCAATATTGTACAGTCATAAATGATATTTCTTCTTGCCTTGTACTGATGGTGAAAGGGATGGTATTATATTCAGATGTTTCACCTTTCCTACCATCTTTATACATACTGTAGATGGCTGTTATTTACGGGATAAGAAGTGTAACAATAAAGATGTCAGACAACTTAGTTCCAAAAATGTTTTCCCAGAACAGTTAAAAACGAATTACTGTATATCCTTCACATTCTTTATGTATCTATAACCAAGAAAATAAGAACAAAATAGGTGTCTTTCCCTATACAATTGTTGTGTCTTTGGCATCATTAAAGGTGAAGACTGTTATTTTATCAAATCAAATCTCTGTAATTATTATTGCGTGATTAAACTAATCATGTAAATTGAATTAACTAGGAAGTCGGGGCACCACGGAAAATCTTCAGATTACAAAGTTATACTTTTCCAAATATAACTCTTCAGCTATTTTAATATCTGATCAATTAGTCTTCTATTAATTAATTATTCTTTACCTCACGTCAGTCTCATTCCAAATGGTGGACAACGGGAAGTGGGTGTGGCCTGAGAAAGAAGCGGGAAAGACAAAAGAGATCACTACACATAGTTGATAATTATATTAATTGAAATGCTAATCCTTTGCACATGAACGCTCACTCATTTGGGAATAATTGCACTCAATATATATTTATGCCCATGTGTCGTTGTGATCTTCTCTGTTGGAACCGGGCCGTCTGCTGGAGAGTTCATCCGAGTCTCTCTCTCTCTTTCTGTTTCCCTGAAGATCAAAGTATTTTGTGTTTAGAATGGATACTTCAAAGTACCATTCAGAAATGTTCTCATAGAATATTGTCGGTATTCTCGTCCCAGGTTTACATAATTTCTAGCTGCACACTAGTAATTAGTATCTAAGATTTGCTCTTATTCTGTAGGGATCGATAGTCTCAGAGTTTAACCCTTTCCAGCCGTGTAGCCAATGTTCCACGTGGTATGGTTAGGAATTCAATAACTATTCGCAATCACACCTCACGCTGTGGGTTTGCTTAGTCTTGGAACTCAAACCTGTGCCACTCCAGCTTACACCGAGGTATGCGTGGTCTAAACTATTCGCAATTTTCTTAGGAGGGGATTTTATTCGTAACAGTAGAAAAGGCGGTTCTATGACGCCTGATCAAACTTTAAAGGGAATACAATTGTCTCACATTAAAGGTTTAACATCACATTACATCATTTCACAAATAGTTTCATCTTTACTCATTCATTTTATACAATAATTGAATGCAAACACCATAATTGAGAAATGTACACATTCAGAGATATAGTGTGTGTCCTGTCCTTCGTGAGGTCACCAAATGAAACACACTCGTCATACCCATCCCTTAAGTGTCCACGGACCATTCCCACCTTCTCACAAGTGGACATATTGTTTCATTTTCCCATTTTGGGGATTTAGGAGTTTGGCCACGTGAAATCCTTTGTTCAGTCTGTGGTCACTCTGCATGAAAAGGGGGAGAGAGTCTCCGCCAGGAATTTACGACCTGAGATAACCAAACCTGGGTGTAGGAGAGAGTGAGAGAGGGGGAAGCCACAATCTATATCCAGAAAGGGCCACGTCATGACACAATCCAAGGCCAAATAGAAACATTTTAAAATTCTAAATGGCATTTATCCTTCCATTGACTGTACATTTTGTGGGGATGACATTGAAACTACTGAAAATATTTTATTTACTGTGATCATATTAGCACTTTCTGGAGTTACAGGATTTATTGTTTTTCAAAGACTATTAATATTAATATTAATATTGTAAAAGTACTTTTTTTCTATTTTATTTGTATTATTTATTAATTTTGAGTGATTGGTTATGTACTTTGCATTTTTTATAGAAAATCTAACAGCTGTATATGTTTGTAAAATTTGAGAAGTAAATTTTTTTTAAATAAATAAGGAATGACACCTGCGTGATAACAAAAATAATGGGGGAGGAGTCGTTAAGGTGCAGTGGGGGCGTATGATTGACAGGTGGTACAACCTCAACCTGTTCTTCTAAGGAAGGGAATGGAAGAGTGCAAGACCCGGTCGGTTCATTATGCTTCTACTTTGAGCATGAGCTGAATTCTCTTATGGCAGAAAGCAGATTTTAGCGCAACAGCTCGTCCACTTTATAATTTTCTGGTACATAAGCCATGACAGCTATAGGAAGTGAAAAGGATTAGGGCTGTATTAAATCCATATTGCAGAGTTCAGTGCTGTGTCGCGCTTGAAATGTAAAGGTAATATCCGATTGAACCTTCCAACTGGACAATGAAACTAAGCACACAGCCAAGACAACGCAGGAGTGGCTTCAGGACAAGTCTCTGAAAGGGTCTGAAACATAAGCATTTCGCTACACCCACAATAACATCTGCTAAACATGTGTATGTGACCAATAACATTTGATTTGACATATAGTACATTCATTGAGTTCCTCTGTCCAGTGTCTGTGTTCTTTTGCCCATCTTAATCTTTTATTTTTATTGGCCAGTCTGAGATATGGCTTTTTCTTTGCAACTCTGCCTAGAAGGCCAGCATCCCGGAGTCGCCTCTTCACTGTTGACGTTGAGACTGGTGTTTTGCAGGTACCATTTAATGATGCTGCCAGTTGATGACTTGTGTTGCGTCTGTTTCTCAAACTAGACCCTCTAATGTACTTGTCCTCTTGCTGAGTTGTGCACCGGGGCCTCCCTCTCCTCTTTCTATTCTGGTTAGAACCAGTTTGCGCTGTTCTGTGAAGGGAGTAGTACACAGCGTTGTACAAGATCTTCAGTTTCTTGGCATTTTCTCGCATTGAATAGCCTTCATTTCTCCGAAAAAGAATCGACTGAGGAGTTTCAGAACAGTTCTTTGTTTCTGGCCATTTTGAGCCTGTAATCGAACCCACAAATGCTGATGCTCAAGATAGGCAACTAGTCTACAGAAGGCCAGTTGTATTGCTTCAATAATCAGCACAACAGTTTTCAGCTGTGCTAACATAATTTCAAAAGGGTTTTCTAATGATAAATTAGCTTTTTAAAATTATAAACTTGGGTTAGCTAACACAACGTGCCATTGGAACACAGGAGTGATGGTTGCTGATAATGGGCCGCTGTACGCCTATGTAGATATTCCACAAAAAATAGCCCTTTCCAGCTACAATAGTCATTTACAACATTAACAATGTCTACACTGTATTTCTGATCAATTTGATGTTATTTTAATGGACAAAAAATTTGCTTTTCTTTCAAAAACAAGGACATTTCTAAGTGACCACAAACTTTTGAACGGTAGTGTATATAATGGCTGCTGTTATCTGGAGAGTTGGATACGCCACTTGTTATCACTTATCTTTGGGTTCCTATGTCCCATTTGATAAATGTTTACCAAAAGTTAGTTTATCCTTACTTTCTGCTATTGTCTAATAAAGGGGCACAGAAATCCACTCTCAGTGAACAGAAATGTCTCATTCTGTAGTTTCCTTTAGAGAATGACTGATATAAATGTGGGAAATTTTATGAGAAGATTTTCTGTCCAATCAGTGAAATAAAATGATCAATTACGTAGCAAGGAAAAGGGAAAACCAACAGACACTGAAGCCATGGAGAACTGGAATTACAGACCCCTAGTTTAATTCATCATAGGTGTTAAATCAAGAGACATATTCAAATACATCTTATTCAAATAAGATACATAACACGTGTGTGGACACACATTCCACGAGTAAAAAACTGGCCATTATCTGAATGAACAATGTGAAAACGTATCCCCTTTTATTCCCTTTCCCCAACTCGGAGAGAGTACCTGCATTGTATCTCCTGGGACTCCAGCCCCAGACATGCTTCTACTCTGCTTTAAATATAATAGGCATTGCAGACATCTCCCTAGGTCATCAGACTACCACACAGACATTAATCAAACATTAATCTTACTATATCTAAACTCACCACGGGCCATACAAAGAGTATAGACTTCTGTACTCTCCGGATGGACCATCGGTAGACAAGGCGCTGACACCCAGTTAGACCAGGGACAGATAGCGGATCAGCAGTTCACAGCAATCTATCACCGCGTCTAATGAGAAACACAAGGAAACACAAAATGGGATATAGCAAAGAGCAAAGGGATAAATCATAATCTATTGTCCCCTGGACACTTTCGCTGCTAATGGACCCTGTGGTCATTTTTGTTTTGAGGATCAATAATGGCGTGTCATATTTCGGAGACAATAATTTTTCGGGGGTCAGCTGTTGGTATTATTGTTTCAGTTCCGATTAGGATGAGATGTTTTTTATACAACAATGTTCGCTGTAAATCATTCCTAGAGCGTGAAGACATTAGCCATGTCTCGTCTTTGTCATGTCTATCAGGACTAACTTCACAAACATGAACCAAAGGACAAAATTAGATTGGGGGAAAACAAAAGGCAATGAATCGATAGTTGAATACAAATCCTGAGCTTCAAAAACAGCCAGACACTGTTTAAATGCAATGCAATCAGGACTCACAATTGGTTTAGCATGACTACAGATCAAAGACAATGCAGGGGGATATTAGACACAAAAATGTAAAATGATAATGCTTTGAAACAATTCATCTGTATTCACTTCGCATTTTTTGGAAAATACTGTCAAGGGGAGCCTGAAAAACTCTTACTCACTCATCGTCACTAGCTCCTTGGAGCAAATTGCCCTGGCAGGGCCGTAACTACATATGAGGACACCGAGGTCCGGACCTCTAATTTTCTAATGTGATTTTTATATAAATTTTGTACACAATGAATAAAATCAATTATGGGTCAACATGTAAATATTGCTCCCGGCGTTGATCAAAGCACAGCATGCTTATATTCTTGATTTGAGTAAGGTTCTAATTGCGCTTGCCTCTTTGCGAACGAGTGGAATCATGAACAGTGGTTTGTTCATTATGTTCGCGTGCCATAGAGCTTGTTGCAGTGACCATATAAAAGCCACACCGGCAGTCTTAAGGCATGACCACAGTAAAATTCCACGTGATCGTTGAATCATGGTAATCTCCTTTTATGCACTCTGGACATGCGTTGGTAGTACACAATTAGCTAACGACTATCAGGTCGCTAATGGTCTGGTACTAAGGGCTCTATTGTCCCTCTAATCACTCTGACGTCAATGCAAATACAATCGAAAATCACATCAAACACTTATTATCAAAGCAGTAACATGCTTTTAAAACTCACCTCACTGCGATTGATGAATTTGAACAAAGAATTTCAACAACAGGTTGAAACTGAGTGCAAAACATGGTTGTTGTTTTTAAAGCCTAATTCAACGAAATGGACAGCGCTTTCTAAAGTGCTGATTAATTAAAAAAACTAATACACATAGAATTTATGCAGTCGCATAGGCCTATACAGTGCATTCGGAAAGTATTCAGACCCCCAGCCTTATTATAAAATTGTTTTCCTCAGAAATCTATACACAATACCACATAATGACAAAGAAAAACAGGTATTTAGAAACGTTTGCACATTTATTAGAAATAAAAAACAGAAATACCTTATTTACATAGGTATCCAGACTCTTTGCTGTGAGACTCAAAATTGAGCTCAGGTGCATCCTGTTTCCATTGATCATCCCTGAGATGTTTCTACAACTTGATTGGAGTCCACCTGTGGTAAATTTAATTGATTGGACATGATTAGGACACACCTGTCTATATAAGGTCCCACAGTTGACAGTGCATGTCAGAGCATAAACCAAGCCATGAGGTCAAATAAATTGCCCGTAGAGCTCTGAGACAGGATTGTGTTGAGGCACAGATCTGGGGAAGTGTACCAAAACATTTCTGTAGAATTTAAGGTCCCCAAGAACACAGTGGTCTCTATCATTCTTAAATGGAAGAAGTTTGGAACCACCAAGACTCTTCCTAGAGCTGGCCGCCCAGCCAAACTGAGCAATTGTGGGAGAAGAGTCTTGGTCAGGGAGGTGAGCAAGAACCCGATGGTCACTCTGACAAACCTCCAGAGTTCCTCTGTGCAGATGGGAAAACCTTTCAGAAGGACAACCATCTCTGCAGCACCACCAATCAGGTCTTTATGGTAGAGTGTCCAGACGGAAGCCACTCTTCAGTAAAAGGCACATGACAGCCCGCTTGGAGTTTGCCAAAAGGCACCTAAAGGACTCTCAGACCTTGAGATACAAGATTCTCTGATCTGATGAAACCAAGACTGAACTCTTTGGCCTGAATGCCAAACGTCACGTGTGGAGGAAACCTGGCAATATCCCTACGGTGAAGCATGGTGGTAGCAGCATCATGATGTGGGGATGTTTTTCAGCAGAAGGGACTGGGACTGGGACAGAAGGGACTAAGCACACAGCCAAGACAACGCAGGAGTGGCTTCGGGACAAGTCTCTTAATGTCCTTGAGTGGCCCAGCCAGAGCCCGAACTTGAACCCGATCAGAAATCTCTGGAGAGACCTGAAAATAGCTGTGCAGCAATGTTCCCCAGCCAACCTGACAGAGCTTGAGAGGATCTGCAGAGAAGAATTGGAGAAACTCCCCAAATACAGGTGTGCCAAGCTTGTAGCGTCATACCCAAGAAGACTCAAGGCTGGAATCACTGTCAAAGGTCTGAGTAAAGGGTCTTAGGCAAATGTGATATTTCTAAAAACCTGTTTTTGCTTTGTGATTATGGGGTATTGTGTACAGATTGAAGAGGGGGGGGAAACTATTTAGTCCATTTGAGAATAAGGCTGTAACGTAACACAATGTAGAAAAAAGGCAAAGGGTCTGAATAATTTCCAAATGCACTTATGAGCCTAAGCCTGAAAAAATACCTAAATTAAAATAATGATTGTGGTGTTATACAATAGGTAGCCTACCCAATATTATGCACTGCAGAAAAGCATTTAAAAAAACTGAACTAGGCGATGCTGTTGGTTCATTGATTGTGCAGGGTGGCTTACAGAGTTAGCCTACAATTATAGAGAATTTGTATTTGATTTTGAATAGCAAAGTAATAGGGTGGTTTTTATATTTTCATAATTAATAGGCTGACACATTACCTTTAGCTACAGAATATCTCACCACTATGCATTTCCATCTCCTCTTGTCTCTCCTTCATATCGTTCTTGAGTGTGCAGAGAGAGGGGCTGTCAACAGTTTAACTTCTTTGGGATCGTGTCCATTCCACGGGACGGTTGAGCTAACGTAGGCTAATGCGATTAGCTTGAGGTTGTAAGTACCAAGAAAATTTCCCAGGACATACAGTCGTGGCCAAAAGTTTTGAGAATGACACAAATATTAATTTCCAGAAAGTTTGCTGCTTCAGTGTCTTTAGATATTTTTGTCAGATGTTACTATGGAATACTGAAGTATAATTACAAGCATTTCATAAGTGTCAAAGGCTTTTATTGACAATTACATGAAGTTGATGCAAAGAGTCAATATTTGCAGTGTTGACCCTTCTTTTTCAAGATCTCCGCAATCCGCCCTGGCATGTTGTCAATTAACTTCTGGGCCACATCCTGACTGATGGCAGCCCATTCTTGCATAATCAATGCTTGGAGTTTGTCAGAATTTGTGGGTTTTTGTTTTTCCACCCGACTCTTGAGGATTGACCACAAGTTCTCAATGGGATTAAGGTCTGGGGAGTTTCCTGGCCATGGACCCAAAATATCGCTATTTTGTTCCCCGAGCCACTTAGTTATCACTTTTGCCTTATGGCAAGGTGCTCCATCATGCTGGAAAAGGCATTGTTCGTCACCAAACTGTTCCTGGATGGTTGGGCGAAGTTGCTCTCAGAGGATGTGTTGGTACCATTCTTTATTCATGGATGTGTTCTTAGACAAAATTGTGAGTGAGCCCACTCCCTTGGCTGAGAAGCAACCCCACACATGAATGGTCTCAGGATGCTTTACTGTTGGCATGACACAGGACTGATGGTAGCGCTCACCTTGTCTTCTCCGGACAAGCTTTTTTCCGGATGCCCCAAACAATCAGAAAGGGGATTCATCAGAGAAAATGACTTTACCCCAGTCCTCAGCAGTCCAATCCCTGTACCTTTTGCAGAATATCAGTCTGTCCCTGATGTTTTTCCTGGAGAGAAGTGGCTTCTTTGCTGCCCTTCTTGACACCAGGCCATCCTCCAAAAGTCTTCGCCTCACTGTGCGTGCAGATGCACTCACACCTGCCTGCTGCCATTCCTGAGCANAAATTCAGTGGACTTTTTGGGGGGGGATTCAGTTCATTTGCATGGCAAAGAGGGACTTTGCAAATAATTGCAATTCATCTGATCACCCTTCATGACGGTCTGGAGTATATGCAAATTGCCACAATGCAAACTGAGGCAGCAGACTTTGTGAAAATTAATATTTGTGTCATTCTCAAAACCTTTGGCCACGACTGTAGACATATCTGATATTGGCAGAAAGCTCAAATTCCTGTTAACTACTTAGGGAGCAGCAAGGTGCTTTGGGGCGCTAGCGCCCCACTCCCGACACTACCAGGTGAAATGCAAGGCAAAATCCAAAAGTTGAATTATTAAACATTCATCAATATACAAGTGTTTCATAGTCATCAAAAGCTTCTTGGCAATAGCACAGCGTTGTCAGATTTCAAAAAGGCTTCACGGCGAAAGCACAACATTTGATTGTTTGAGGGTAGCACCTCCAATATTTTAACCATCAGCATAAATTCATAAACCATCGCGGTTCACACAAAACCCATTTCACAGCGAAAACAAATCCCTTACCTTTTGAAGAACTTCTGCTGAGGGCTTCCCAAGTGTCCAACGAAGACATCCAATGGTTCTTTTGTTAGAAAAAGTCATTTATTATATCCATAAATCTCCGTTTGGTTGGCGCGTTATGTTCAGAAAATCCAACGTCGAATCGCCCATTGAAACGTGAAGAGAACGCGTTCAAATATACCTATAAGCTTTTCCTAAACAAATCAAATACCAGTTAAAATGCATCCTTAGCTATCCTTTTATGAATATTAGCGATAATATTTCACTCGGATGGTCACCTAAACGTTATATAAGTGAAATAAAGTGAGGCGCGCAGCCAGACTCACGCCCGAGAAAACTTGTTGACATCTGAGCTACCTTGGCCATTTCCTGTACCTATTCGTTCTGTTAACTCCAATCTCTCTGAGTCTTTGTATATAGACTGTTGACATCTAGTGGAAGCCATAGGTACTGCAGTCTCAGTCCTGGTTCCAATTGGATTCAATGGGGAGTGTGTCAAACAGAGCAAAAGGTCACCAGAAACTGATTTCCGGATTTGTCTCGGGTTTCCGCCTGCTAAATGAGTTCTGTTATACTCACAAACATTATGTTAACACTTTTAGAAACCTCAGTGTTTCCTATCCAATAGTACTAATTATGTGCATATCTTATTTTCTGAGCCTGAGTGGCAGGCATTTTGCTTTGGGCACGCCAGACTCTCCAAAACCGTCACCTCACCTGCCGCTCCGTAAGAAGTTAATCTAACTGCACTGTCCAATTTAGTGAAAGAATACCATGCTATTGCTTGAGGAGAGTGCACAATTTTGACCATGAAATGTTATTAATAAACAAATGAGGCACATTTGGGCTGTCTTGATACAATATTTTGAACAGCAATGCAATGGTTCATTGGATCAGTCTAAAACTTTGCACATACACTGTTGCCATCTAGTGGCCAAAATGTAAATTGCACCTGGGCTGGAATAACACATTATGGCTTTTCTCTTGCATTTCAAAGATGGTGGTAAAAAAAACACAGGTTGGTTTTTTCTTTGTATTTTCTTTTGCCAGATCTATTGGGTTATATTCTCCTACATTCCAAGAATGTGCATATCCTTGCTTCAGGGCCCGAGCTACAGGCATTTAGATTTGGGTATGTCATTTAGGCGAAAATTGAAAAAAAGGGGGCTATCCATAAGAAGTTAAGGGCAGGCAACCGAGGCAATTGCCTAAGGCCCTGTGGCAGATTATGTAATAGTATCCCATCATTTAGCCCCATAAAAATGTCTAATCTACTTCTGTAGACTACTTGTGGTGTAATAGGTTCCTTTGGAAGGTCCAGATTAGGGCTGTGGCGGTCACGAAATTTCGTCAGCCGGTGATTGTCAAACAAATAACTGTCGGTCTCACGGTAATTGACCGTTAATTAACATAAACACATTTACAGTAGCATCTTCTGGCTCTACACACAGTCTACAAACCACTGATGCAGACCTTCGGAACATCTACATTTTAAAAGGTGTAATAAATCCATGGTATATAGCCTACACCTTCACAATAAATCCATTATTTATTTTAGACAGGTCTAAAGAAACATGATATGAAGAAAATGTAGTCTATTTCAGAAGAACAGAATAGCATACTCAGTTGTCGTTATGTTAGGTACTGATCTGGCTATGGCATATGGCTGTGGGCTACACTAGTTCATTTAACAGACAAGATATGGCATTATTTTATAGTGTTTTATAGTATGAAGAATACAATTGAATAAAATAGCATCCCCTTTGTGTGGTCGTAAAGCCACATTAAAAATTCCACGCCTTTTGCGGCCAGTGGCTGTTGTGCCCTTGGGCTGAATATAATAATTATAATTCCCTTCTCCCCTGCATGCTGCTTGCTCTGAAGCACCTCTCACTCACATAATGTCCTTCATGTGATAGGGTCTTTCTCACAGGTTACAAGTTAAAACAGGCACATCGGGGACACAACTGCGCACGTCCTTATCTAATTCCGAGGCGCATATTGAAGATATTGGAAGAACTGTCCACATTTACTTTTGTCAGCCAACAAGATGAGTTATAAGCGCAAATGTTCCATTAGCGGGAAAACCCCATTATCAAAAGTGACAGAAAATGTGATTATGAATGTAATGCTTTTATTCTAAAGGTGCATTTTTATGGTGAAAATGATCTTCCCCACACTTCAAACTCACGCGCTGCGTATGTATGCCAGTTAAGCTCTAAAGCGGTTAATGTGCTTAATTTTAAGAAGTTATTTGGCAACTTTAGTTGTGATACAAACCTTATCAAACATATATGCCAATGGGCTAGGCTACATGAGGTGTGCGACTATGATTTGAAAAAGTCGCAAAAAAAAGGTCTGCATTGTTTCTTGCCTTACGCTGGGCATCATTCACAAGTGATAATATATAATTCACAAGTGATAGGCTAATATTTTCTTTCTTGATTTAATCTTGTCTTTACATATACTAAATCATTAGTATATATTTTGACAGAAATATGGCTGAGACACAAAGAAAATTCAAGGAGGGGGTACAAAAATGGTCAGGTTAATACTTTCATTGCGAAAAAAAATAAATAAATTGAGACATGATCTCTTTTAAGGACAGCCTCGCAAAAAGAAGCATACTTGCATTCTAACTACCTGCTATTCAATGTGCTCTGAACAAATTAAGGGAATCATTCACAAACATTGGCACATTCTAAGATCCGGTGACAGTATTGGAAATGTGTTTTCAGACACTCCCTTGGTCATATTCTCACAGGGCAGAAATCTCAAAGATCAATTGGTAAACTCTGATTTACCACCCCAAAATACACCTGCACAACGTCTATTTGTGCCTCTAACGGATGGAAACTACATGTGTAATGGCTGCGCTCAATGCAATGGTACTTACAAATGTAGATCCTTCAAAGCACCACGAAACAGGCAAATAACCTCTCAGGGATCACTGCACAACTTGACCGTTTTGGAGAGCCTGGCGTGCCCAAAGTAAAATGCCTCCCATTCAGGCCCAGAAAATAGGATATGCACATATTTGGTACCATTGGATAGGAAACACTCTGAATTTTGTAAAACTGTTAACCATTTGTCTGTGAGTAAAACAGAACGGATATGGCAGGCAAAACCCCGAGGAATTTCTGTCCTGGAGAAAGTGGTTTTCACAGAGTGCCTCATTTGGAACCCCTCCCTCATGAAAATGCCCATATACAGTGGGGCAAAAAAGTATTTAGTCAGCCACCAATTGTGCAAGTTCTCTCACTTAAAAAGATGAGAGAGGCCTGTAATTTTCATCATAGGTACACTTCAACTATGACAGACAAAATGAGGAAACAAATTCCAGAAAATCACATTGTAGGATTTTTTATGAATTTATTTGCAAATTATGGTGGAAAATAAGTATTTGGTCACATACAAACAAGCAAGATTTCTGGCTCTCACAGACCTGTAACTTCTTCTTTAAGAGGCTCCTCTGTCCTCCACTCGTTACCTGTATTAATGGCACCTGTTTGAACTTGTTGTCAGTATAAAAGACACCTGTCCACAACAGTCACACTCCAAACTCCACTATGGCCAAGACCAAAGAGCTGTCAAAGGACACCAGAAACAAAATTGTAGACCTGCACC
>QNTS01000225.1:1160914-1181118 GCA_003317085.1 Hucho hucho
GTCTGTCATAGTTGAAGTGTACCTATGATGAAAATTACAGGCCTCTCTCATCTTTTTAAGTTGGAGAACTTGCACAATTGGTGGCTGACTAAATACTTTTTTGCCCCACTGTAAGGGCATATGAATGCAGTACCTATCGCTTCCTCTGGATGTCCACAGTCTCGAGAAAGTGTTTTGATTCTGTTCAGATGCATTAGAGCAGAGAAGAAGAGGGAATAAGGAAGTGCCTCCTTGGAAGTCTATAGTAGTGGGCGTGCGCTCTTGGGAAGCGCGCACTGTGTTTTCCTCCGTCTTTAGAGCTCAGTTTATATTCCGGTTGATTTATTATAGTAAATATACGTAAAAGTGTTCCTAAGGATACATTTAAAATGATGTTTGATTGTTCTTGGACAAGTTTATAGGTATAAGTTGAACGAGTTCTAGTCACGTTTCAATGGAGGTGTGGACGCTGTAGTTTCTGATCATAACGCGCAAACCAAATGGAGATTTATGGATATAATAAATGACTTTTTCTAACAAAAGAACCATGGATTGTCTTCGTTGGACACTTAGGAAGACCTCAGCAGAAGTTCTTCAACAGGTAATTGATTTGTTTTTGCTGTGAAATGTGTTATGTGTGTGCCACGCTGGCTAATGAATTCATGGCTATGGGAAAAGTATGTGAGGTGATACCCTCAAACAATCAAATGTAGTGCTTTCGCCGTAAAGCCTTTTTGAAATCTGACAACGCTGTGATATTGCCAAGAAACAGAGCTTTTGATGAGTATGGAACACTTGTATATTGGTGGATGTTTAATAATTCAACTTTTGGATTTTGAATTTGGCGTCTCACATTTCACCTGGTAGTGTCGGGAGTGGGGCGCTAGCGCCCCAGTGATCCCTGAGAGGATAAGATCCCAATCAAAGGTGTTATCACGTGCTCCACTAAGGCAGTTATTTATCTTCTAACTTGTCCTTGAGGAAAAAATTGTGGGTATAACAAAGCGCAAATTAAAAGTATGAATCTAGGAGCATCGTAGCACCATCAGGTGCAAAAACGCGACATACCCAGTTGAAGCCCACTTTTTGGAAGCAAACCACTCGATTTCGTCCCTACGTTATATTGGCATCGAACACATCACCCTCCCTAGGAGAGGGGGTGACCTCGACAACTTATTGTTAAAACGAGAGGCTGCCTGGATCTTTAATTTAAAATCCTTTGCTCCCTTCAGTCTCAACTTTTTGATCGGAAGCCAGTCTTGTGATTGTGATTGTGCTATTCATTGTAAATGTTTGTAGGCCTATGTAGCCAAATTGTATCTGTGATCGTATGCTATCCATTTGTTTTTTATATGTTGTATTTATATCTATAAGTTAACCAATGATATCAAGCC
Organism: Hucho hucho; assembly: GCA_003317085.1. Lineage (NCBI taxonomy): Eukaryota > Metazoa > Chordata > Actinopteri > Salmoniformes > Salmonidae > Hucho > Hucho hucho. The sequence goes on from QNTS01000225.1 coordinate 1,162,288, forward strand.
ACACCCGGCCATGATTACAGACACTTGTGTGTGTCCTTTGACACTACATAAACTAGTGGCCCACAGTGTTTGTCATTATACCCTGATATACAGCTTGTCTGTCGAAACGTTGGTTATTAGGTTATTAAATTATTCCATCTGAGCTGAGTGTGCGGCCCTCCTTTTGACTGTCTTCATGACTCATGACCGCCGGGGTGGCGGTAATATGGTCACCGTAACAGCCCTAGTCCAGATAACAAATGTAATTCAATTGAGAATTTCCATTGAAATAGGTTTTTAGTCCAGGACTAGGTGTAATCAGCCTCCACTATCAGTGGAAAATTCTAGCCCCTTGGGTGCTGCCATAGAGTTACATTAGAAGTGCTCATCCAAGAAGGCTCAAGGTCATTGGCCACAGATAAAACAATGTCAAATCACGTTATATCTACAGTAGCTTTGATTGGACTGATCATGTCAACATCATACTGTACTTTCAAAATCTTAGCTAGCAGTCATCATCATGAATCAAGTCGACAATCTACTGGCAAATCCTTTTTAATCCTTGTCATATGAAGAGAAATAATGAAGAGAAATGATAGATAAAACTTATCGGTGCTCATCTGCCATTGGACATAAACATTACACAACAAGTTGTAAATCGCAAATTCAACAATGAGTGGTTTGGGAGGAATCAATGGCTAACTGCAAGCAATGCAAAGCAATCATTAGCCTGCTATTCAGTGGAGTGACTGTGTCTAGTCACGGCCATGTCTAAGATTAAGGGTATCTTTTGCTAGTTTAAAATTATAAACATTCAACATTGGCCATGCTGTCAATAAGGCATGATTTGTGCCGCGCTCAAAACAACTGTTAACTCGGAACTGCAAAATCTGACTTTAGTGAGTTCAAGACAACTGTGAACTCGGGAAAAACGAGCTATGACTGGGAAAATACGTTTTGAACTTTCATCCAACTAGGAATTGTAAGTCGGAACTTGGGCCTTTTTCTAGAGCTACGACCTGAAGATCACTGACGTCATCATGATTCAAACTTTTTTCTTCTTCTCTCTTCTTCCAGAGAATTACAGACTTTGATGACAAAGTTTGATGACAAAATTTGCCCACGAAGGACCACTGCGCAACTTTCCTGTTCAAGTGAGCACAGCACAACAAGGTGAGTCCAAAAATGTATTGTGTGCTGCTGCATAAATGATGTAATATGCCAGGGAGATATGTATACTGTAGATAAGAAAGTAATACTAAGTGTATGTTACTAAGCTGTTAGTAGCCCAAGTGCCTCACCCTAATAATTTGGTCTATTTTCACCTTTTAATTCATTTTGCCAACTTTTCTGACTTGGTGGTGCACATGTAGCCTATAATCTGTTTTTAAGAAATGTAATCATCGAATATTGTAAGAGCTTTCATTTTCTGCTTATATGCCTGCCTTAATTTTTTCCTAAGGTTCTGACTTGGTGTACAGGGAGAACACGGCCCATGTTCCATAAGAACGGCCCATGTTCTGAATTCTATCGCTGTACATTTCAAAAGTGCTGAACAAATAGTTATATTGACTACGTCCATCCTAGCTCGTTCATTAATGTCTTAATCGAAATTACGGATTGCCTCTCATCCGCTTGTCGTCCCCTTATACCATAGTTTGTACAACTCAATTGTCAGTAGAAACCACATTTGTTTAGGCAAGTCAGCCATATCAGCTATGCTTTTTTAAAAGGCAGTAAATGAGGTTGAATTAACTGTTTCGCTGCTAGACAAGGCTCCGCTGATAGCCAGGTGTAGCAGTGCTAAGGTGTTGGGACTGGTGTTGGGACAGCTTTATGTAGGCCTAACAGTTTGTGGGCACCGTTTGTCACCGTTATAGCGCAATTAATGTATTGTTTAGTGTTGTGTAGTGGCTTTGCTGGCATGCATCCCACAACATTTTTTGGGGGCCGCACCAAGATTTACATGCTAAAATCACCACTGTTAGGTATCTATGCTGCAATGTTCTATGTGCCGGGGGGATAGAGTCAGTCTGTTATATCTGGTGTTATTCTCCTGTCTTATCTGGTGTCCTGTGTGAATTTAAGTATGCTCCCTTTAATTCTCTCTCCCTCACCTCCCGTAGGACCTGGCCCTCGGACCATGCCTCAGGACTACCTGGCCTGATAACTCCTGGCTGTCCCCAGTCCATATGGTCGTGCTGCTGCTCCAGTTTCAACTGTTCTGCCTGCGGCTATGGAACCCTGACCTGTTCACCGGACGGCTACCTTGTCCCGGACTTACTGTTTTCAACTCTCTCTCTACCGCACCTACTGTCTCGACCTCTGAATGCTCTGATATGAAAAGTCAACTGACATTTAGTCCTGAGGTACTGACCTGTTGCACCCTCTACAACCACTGTGATTATTATTTGACCCTGCTGGTCATCTCTGAAAGTTTGAAGAGCTTGAAGAACAATCTGGCCTTAATGGCCATGTACTTTTATAATCTCCACCCATCACAGCCAGAAGAGCCTGGTTCCTCTCTAGGTTTCTTCCTAGGTTCCTGCCTTTCTAGGGAGTTTTTCCTAGCCACCGTGCTTCTACATATGCATTGCTTGCTGTTTGATTGATTGAATCTGTGTCCAGGAAACTGGAGCGTTCTAAAACCTTCTATTGTGCATGCCAAGGTCCATCAAAACTGTTGATATTGGACGGAAACAGAGTTCAATTTGCCCAGGAAGATGTTTGAGTACATCCGTGGTGATGAAATATAGAGTCAAACCAAATACAGACACTGGGAAATGTGCTATTAGAGAATATGCTGTTGGAGATTTTGTCAGCCTATATAACTCACAGGCCATTTGTATGCATCTATAGGTCTTCCCAAAGGAGATAGACACAGATTTAGCGCAAACGCTACAGGGAACGCATGGTCCATTGGCATGAACACCAGCCAAAGTGCAACTGGGAAAACTTCATTGTCCATTGACACTAGCTTTAGCCAGAGTGCTGGAGGGAATGCATGGTTCATTGGCCCATGAAGTGAGGTCTGATATGACTGCATCAAAGGCCATTTCTTATCACCAAGGGACTGGGGCACATGGGCAAGAGGGAGAAATAGGAGAGAGAAAGAAGGGGAGAGAGAATACAATTTAAAAAAATTGACACAGAGACTTCATGGATTACCTCTATTTTCTTACGAACAAGACCACCCACATGAGTCTGTCCTCCGCCTACACTGAGCCTCCACTCGTCCCCATTCTCCAACGCAGCACTGAGGGGGGCTAATAACCTCAGCCCCCATCTCGACACTCCTTCACAACGTGGCAAGGGACTGGACCCAGGATGAAATTCTGTAATTACGTCTCCCACTATTGCATTAGCTCCACAATGACAGACTCAAACAAGACTAATACATCTCTCTGGGGTGTGTGTCTGGGTGTAAGGGGGACATTTCAACAGGGAATGAGGTAGAGCTACAGTATTAGTGAGGACACTGGCACAATGACATCACAAAGGTGCTGACAACACCACAAATGCCGCAGAACTTTGGCATCTTGCGCCATGCATATGGAACAGGCCCCCACCCACAGGAGATGAGATGTGTGTACTTTTGGGATAAATTAATTCCCCCTCCGCAGAATATTGGCATGCTTTACAATGTTTGCCCAGACCCACTGCAAGACAGAACTTCACTGACTGTGACAATGTCCCCAATGACAAAGAGTGGGAAATTATGTGGAATAATCTTTTTCATCAAGCTTAGTTCATAACCCTTCTCACCCTTCAGACACTCTTCTCCTTCCCCACTTACCGTCACCCAAAGCCAAATGAAAGTCCACATTAAAACAGTGTTGAGACAGTTTCTTTGGAAGAAGTAAGGCACCAAACATTTTTTATTTGACATAGCACACTCTTGGTCTTAGATGTAATATATTTTGTTCAAACACCGAAGGCCAGAAACTATCTTAGCATAGAAAGTTATACAAATGTTTTTGGTTGCATCTGTCAGGAAGGCAAAATAAGGCATAGAAATGTCAGGGTGTGCAAGGAGGAGAACATCACTCAATCACTAAAAAGACATTGGTTATGTTACAGGTCCCAGTTTTGGGACTAGTGCAGCAGATAATAGTTCCTGTAACACAGGATAAATGACGAAACAGGAGAAAGTGGCTTCTCTTTCAAAGGTTCTCTCAATTATATTATTCAACAAATCATATTTTCTGTCTTTTTATTGTATTTCAGTGTATTTAATAATTTGTCTCATAAATCCCTGGCATATTATTTCATAAACATATAAAAAATACATAATTCCAATTCACATCCTAAAATTCTTTACATTTATACCTGAAACACATTTACTCTTAACTTTAATTCACCTGTTTAGGTTATAACTATGTAGTTGACTGTTGCCCACAATAGTCCCATAGGAAACTCTAAAACAAGAAAGCCTTTAAATACATTCACCCTGTGTAAGAAGAGCTAATAGAAAGACTATTGCAACTGACATTAATGCTAATTATTAGAAAATGACTGAGAACAAGCTAGCATAGCTCTAACTGAAGCTAGCAACCAACTGACCGGAGCTAGCAAACATCTAACCGGAACTATCCAAAAGATAACCGCTTTTCTAACATTTACAGTACAACAATTACAAAGTTCTTAAACATCACAGTTACAACATTAAATTCTCTAAACCCTTAGGATATTGTAGAAATGTTCAGGAGTTAACAATCAGTTTTTTTTCTAGATCAAGGGAATGCACCATCATTTCATTTTACACTCGACATGCGTTTTCTGTCTAGTACGAAGTTATATAATTACTATGTTGTTCAAAACCATTACATTCACTTCAACAGTCAAGTTACAAAACTATATTGTGGTCTTCAGTGTATTTTTGCACTTTACTGACCTGTAACACAGGATCAATTATGAAACAGGAGAACGCGGCTTCTCTTTCAAAGGCTCTCTCAATTATGAGAACACACAGGGGCAGGATCGCATATAGTCCCAATGCAAAGCGAACACGTCTCACTGCCCCCTACTGAACAACAGTAGTATAAAATGGCGGAACCTTGGAGGACTGACATTTCAATAAAAACGTTCTTCCCAATACAAAGAACAATACATAAACACAAATGTGACCATACATTTTGTATGCATCACAGTTACAACCCAATTGTACCACCCTGGAATTATTTGTTAGAAAATTGTTAAACAGCTATTTTTGGAGTATGAGAAAACAACACTACTTTAGCTGCAGTGATACAAGTTCGGATTCATTGAATCAATAGCACAATGTATGCAGAGTCAAAAGTAAACTTGATACATATTCAAACAAGCCATCTTGTGTGGTTCAAATATAATTTAGCCTTACCTGAAAATCCATGGTTACCAGTTGCGAAAGGGCTTTAAGTTAAGTTATGTTCGCCTGCATTTCCCAATAGCGATGGAATTTAGGCTTAAGGCTCGTTCACATTACCCAAAAGAACTCCGTTACGTTGTGTGGGAGGTCATGCACTTTAATGGGGACGTCCATAAGGGAAACGCAACACCACCTTGCGGTTGAAGGCTTCATTGCGAGACGGACGGTCGTCTCAGTCCAGATAAAGTCCGTTGAAGAACAGGAAGTTACCAAACCAAGAAGATGAAAATATATGGTTTCCAGTGATGGCTTATGGGATAGCTAGCAACTTATGAACAATTGGTATTATAATAGTAATGTTAAATAATACACAATTGCTGTTTAGCCAATTATACTTTATGACTGTTGCCTCCCATTTAAGTTTAGTGTGATGGTAATAACGATACAATGGTAACTTCAACCTAGCACAGCTTTTAGTTAGCTAGCGAGCTACTCTGCAGTGCAGACTAGCTTGATGTGCTTTAAAGTTAGAAAAACAAGTTTTATTATCACCTGAAATATTTATTCTGTCTTGATTGAAAAGGTAATATTTTCAAATCTCCCCAAATAAAATGCGCTCTCTGACGAGAGACAGGCTGTCCTCCATCTTGCTGTCAAGCTTTGGGTGGAGCTGGTGTGAGGAAGTCAGGCGCAGAAGAGCAGAGATGAGTGGACTAAGCACTTTACTAGGGAAAATAAATGAAAAATGAAAAGTGGATCAGTGATGGCTAGTAGACCGGTGACGTCAACCGCCGGATGCCGCCCGAACAGGGAGAGGAACCGACTTCGGCGGAAGTCGTGACAGTGCCCCCCCCTTGACGCGCGGCTCCTGCAGCACGCCGGCACCGGCCTCGGGGACGACCCGGAGGGCGGAGACGGTGGAACTCCCGCAGCATTGAAGGGTCCAACACATTGTCCACCGGGACCCAGCATCTCTCCTCCGGACCGGACCGTACCCCTCCCACTCCACGAGGTACCTCGTTCAGTCTCCTCAGGACTTCAAACTGCGGGCCCAGCTTCCGGCAGGGCAGGCGGAGGGGCAGGTTTCGGGTCGAGAGCCAGACCCCGTGTCCCGGTGCGAACACCGGGGCCTTACTGCCGTGACGGTCTGCGCTGGCTTTCTGGCGCCTCACGGCCCGCTGAAGGTGAACATGAGCGGTGTCCCATGTCTCCTCCACGTGCCTAAACCAGTCGTCCACTGCAGGAGCCCTCGATCTGGCTCTGATGCCATGGTGCCAGAACCGTCTGGTACCCCAGTACGCACTGGAAGGGGGAGAGGTTAGTGGAGGAGTGGCGGAGCAAGTTCTGGGCCATCTCTGCCCAGGGCACGAACGCCGCCCACTCCCCCGGCCGGTCCTGGCAATAAGACCTCAGAAACCTACCCACATCCTGGTTCACTCTTTCCACCTGCCCGTTACTCTCGGGGTGAAAACCCGAGGTAAGACTGACCGAGACCCCCAGACGTTCCATGAACGCCCTCCAGACCCTCGACGTGAACTGGGGACCTCGATCAGACACTATGTCCTCAGGCATTCCGTACTGCCATAGTGCCCCTCAAGCCAATGTCTCCACGCCTTCAAAACCTTGACGACAGCCAACAGCTCCCTGTCCCCCACGTCATAGTTTCGCTCTGCCTGGTTGAGCTTCTTTGAGAAGAAGGCACAGGGGCGGAGCTTTGGTGGCGTACCCGAGCGCTGAGAGAGCACGGCTCCTATCCCAGCCTCAGACGCGTCCACCTCCACTATGAACGCCAAAGAGGGATCCGGGTGAGACAGCACGGGAGCCGAGGTAAATAGAGCCCTCAGGTGACCAAAAGCCCTGTCCGCCTCAGCCGACCACTGCAACCGCACCGGTCCCCCCTTCAGCAGTGAGGTAATGGGAGCCACTACCTGACCAAAACCCCAGATAAACCTCCGGTAGTAGTTGGCAAACCCACTTCCTTTACCGTGGTGGGAGTCGGCCAATTACGCAAGGCTGAAATGCGGTCACTCTCCATCTCCGCACCTGAAGTGGAAATGCGGTACCCTAGGAAGGAGACGAACTGTTGGAAGAACAGACAGTTCTCAGCCTTGACGTACAGGTCATGCACCAACAGTCAAACAATTACCCTGCGCACCAGGGACACATGCTCGGCGCGTGTAGCGGAGTATATCAGAATGTCATCAATATACACCACTACACCCTGCAGGTCCCTGAAAATCTCGTCTTCAAAGGCCTGGAAGACTGATGGAGCACTTATCAACCCGTACGGCATGACGAGGTACTCATAATGCCCTGAGGTGGTACTGAACGCTGTCTTCCACTCGTCTCCCTCCCGGATACGCACCAGGTTGTAAGCGCTCCTGAGATCCAATTTGGTGAAGAAGCGCGCCCCGTGCATTGACTCAATCGCACTGGCTATGAGAGGTAGCAGGTAACTGTACCTCACAGTGATCTGGTTGAGACCTCGATAGGAGTCACGTGTTACTCCTGCCCCAGGGATTCGGAGACATATGTTTCCATAGCCGCCGTCACCTTCTGCGACAGGGGATACACGTGACTCCTGGGAAGTGCAGCGTCTACCAGGAGGTTTATCGCACAATCCCCCCGTCGATGGGTTGGTAATTGAGTCGCCTTCTTCTTACAGAAGGCGAGAGCCAAATATGCATATTCGGGGGGGATGCGCACGGTGGAGACCTGGTCTGGACTTTCCACCGTAGTAGCACCCACGGAAACCACTAAACACCTCCCCGAGCACTTTTGTGACCACTCCGTGAGAGCCCTCCGTTGCCACGAAATAGTGGGGTCATGACAGGCTAACCAGGGTAGGCCCAGCACCACGGGAAACGCAGGAGACTGATTCTCTCCTTGTGATCCTCCTGTGTCACCATGCCCAGGGGCGCGGTGACCTCCCTAATCAACCCTGACCCTATTGGTCGACTGTCTAGGGCGTGAACTGGGAAGGGCATATCCACTGGAACAATGGGGATCCCTAAACTATGAGTAAACGATCTGTCAATGAAATTCACCAGCTGCGCCTGAATCTACAAGCGCCTTATGCTGGGAATGCGGGGAAAACACAGGAAAATGAATATACAAAAACATGTGTGCAACAGAGGGCTCTGGGTGAGCATGGTACCCACTCACCTGGGGTGACGCGAGAGTGGCCTGCCTGCTGCCTCGACTCCCAGAGGAACCTCCCCAGCACCGACTGGCAGTGTGCCCTCTGCGGCCACAGATGGTGCATGGAACGGAACCTCCTCCGGTCTCCCTATGCGCAGCACCTCCCAGCTTAATGGGCGTCAGAGCGGTGGTGCTGGGGGATGGAACCGACAGACCCCGATCTGGACATTCGCGGGTAGCCAGCAGGTTATCCAACCGAATGGACAGGTCCACCAGCTGGTCGAAGGTGAGGGTGGTGTCCCTGCAGGCCAACTCCCGACGGACGTCCTCGCGTAAACTGCAACGGTAGTGATCGATCAGGGCCCTGTCGTTCCATCCCGCGCCGGCGGCCAGGGTCCGGAAGTCCAGTGCGAACTCCTGTGCGCTCCTCGTCCCCTGCCTCAGGTGGAAAAGACGTTCACCCGCCGCTCTACCCTCGGGCGGGTGGTCAAAGACTGCCCGGAAACGGCGGGTGAAATCCTCTAAGTGGTCCAGCACTGTATCTCCTTCTACACACATGGCGTTGGCCCACTCCAGGGCTTTCCCTGAGAGGTATAAGACGAGGGCGGACACCTTCTCACAGCCCGATGGAGCCGGGTGGACTGTTGCCAGGTAGAGCTCCAACTGTCGGAGGAAACCCTGGCAGCATGCAGCCGTCCCGTTGTACTCCCGGTGAAGGGCGAGCCGAATCCCACTGGGACCGGGTGAAGGGGGGGCGAGTATGGGAGACCCTGGTTGTGCTGGTGGAGGCGCTGGAGGAACTCCCTGTCTCTCCCAGCGGTCCATGGTAGAAACCACGCAATCCATAGCGGCGCCGAGATGGTGAAGCATCGCCGCGTGCTCCCGGACGCGCTCCTCAACCCCAATACCAGGGGCACCTGCCCCTGCTGACTCCATGATGACGGTAGGGAATTCTGTCAAGCTTTGGGTGTAGCTGGTGTGAGGAAGTCAGGCGCAGGACAGCAGAGATGAGTGGACTAAACACTTTACTAGGCAAAATAAATGAAAATGAAAAGTGGATCGGCGATGGCTAGTAGACCAGTGACGTCGACCACCGAATGCCGCCCGAACAGGGAGAGGAACCGACTTCGGCGGAAGTCGTGACACTTGCGTTACAAACACTACACTTATCCGTTCAGTAATGGGGCAACACTCAGTGAAGATGACCCACGGCGTAATGAAATGTGTCACAATGTAAACGGGGCATCACAAGTGTTTTAACGATGCATCGTTCCTGAAATGGCTGAAGTAATGTGGATTTCCCAAAATACCACGCAGAGGAAATGTCTGCTAAGTATGTTGTTAGACCATGTGTTGATACCAATAGGATTGAAAGAAAAGCAGCGCTGCTCTCGGATCAGCATTCTCCATTCAAATCTTACCTTAACTACTTAGGGAGTAGCGGCGCGCTAGCGGGCCACTCCCGACACTACCCGGTGAAATGTAAGGCGCCAAATTCAAAATACAAAAGTTGAATTATTAAACATTCATCAATATACAAGTGTTGCATAGTCATCAAAAGCTCTGCTTCTTGGCAATATCACAGCGTTGTCAGATTTCAAAAAGGCTTTACGGCGAAAGCACAACATTTGATTGTTTGAGGATAGCACCTCATATATTTTCCACATTAGCATAAATTCATATCCAGCGCGGGTCACACAAAACCCATATAAGAGCTAAAAAATATCACTTACCTTTCGAAGAACTTCTGCTGAGGGCTTCCCAAGTGTCCAACGAAGACATCCAATGGTTCTTTTGTTAGAAAAAGTCATTTATTATATCCATAAATCTCAGTTTGGTTGGTGCGTTATGATCAGAAAATCCACCGTTGAGTCGCCCATTGAACCGTGAAGAGAACACGTTCAAATTATACCTATAAACTTTCTACAAACAAATCAAACATCATTTTTCATGTATCCTTAGGTATCCTTTTATGTATATTTACTGTAATATTTAAACCGGACGATAACGTGAACAATAGGAAAGGAAAATAAAGTGGGGCGCGCTCACAATCTCGCGCCCGTCAAACGTTGTTGACAAAAGTGGTCCCCTGACTATCCGTTCTGCTTAGTGCTATAGCCTCCAGACTCTGTATAAAGACTGTTGACATCTAGTGGAAGCCATAGGTACTGCAGTCTAGTTAAAATAGAAATGAATATGCAGCCTGGAGAAGAAGGTCATGTACAAAAAAAACTGCAAATCCGGATGGATTTCCCCTGGTTTTCGCCTGCTATATCAGTTCTGTTATACTCACATCCATTATTGTAACACTTTTAGAAACTTCAGAGTGTACTATATCCAATAGTACTAATTATGTGCATATCCTATTTTCTGGGCCTGAGTGGCAGGCATTTTAATTTGGGCACTCCAGACTCTCCAAAACCGTCACCTCTGCTGCCGTCCCATCATACTCCCTGGGAAGGGAGAGACGAATCCCCCTGGGACCGGATCCAGGAGGGACGGGTAGAGGGAACCCCGGTTGGGCTGGTCGATGCGCTGGAGAGACCTCCTGTCTCTCCCAGCGGTCCAAGGTCTGGACGACGCGATCCATCGTAACACAGAGATGTTGTAGCATTACCGAGTGTTCTTGGACGCGCTCCTCGACTCCTTTGACTCCTTCGACCGGGGTAGTTACTCCTGCTGGCTCCATAACTGGTGCGTGATTCTGTCAAGGCTGTGTTCCCGAGAACTGATCTGTTATCCAACGATTATTACGTCTTATTATTATTATTATTAACCCTGCATTATAATTATATAAAAGCCCCTTAGATATTCTGTGTTTTTATTTACAGTAGTGATGGCCAGCTGGGGCATTTTGTTTTTCACAAGCGTAGCGGGCTGTGAATTCTGCAAACAACATTTCCAGGATTGGAGGATTCTAAATTAATATCTAAGGGGCATTTTTCGTTAGGGCAAATCTGGTCTATGGGAATATCTAAGGGTCTTTTATATAACTATAATGCAATTTTAATAATAATAATAATAATAATAATAATCGTTGGATAACAGCTCGGCTCTCGGAACTCATTAAATTCTGTCTTTAATATGCTTTAAATGCTTTATTATCCAAATGTTTAAAGTGCGTGTGGGCGACGGAGAGAAACAAAATGGTGCAGTTTGAGGTCATGAGGCGAAGAGTAATAGTACATCAATGTTTCCATGATGGGCTATTAGCAGGACAATAGACTCTTCATAGCCCAGCTACTGTAGGTGTGAAAATCCCCCCAACTTGCAATGTATTCGATGCTTAAGTAGTCTAAAGAAAAAAAATACTTTCAAAATGCAGATGTTTATTTCAACTACCTTGTAGTTGCACTTCCCCCCAGCTCCACGACCACGGGTAAAACCTTGCTGAGATGATCAATGTATTTGTTGCATTGTTATATCGTCAATTTCTAAAGCCAAAACGTATTGATGGCTTCACCAGTTCATCTTTGCTACGGATCAATGTTTTCAGTTGATACCAAACAAGAGTGATCGGGTTTAAATCAAGAGACCTACATGTAAGATGAAAATAAAGGTTTTTTTTAGGGACTCCTGAGTGGCGCAGTGGTCTACAGTGGTGCCACTAGAGATTCTGGGTTCGAGTCCAGGCTCTGTCGCAGCCGGCCGCGACCGGGAGACCCACGGGGCGGTGCACAATTGTCTGGGTTAGGGGAGGGTTTGTCTGGCAGGGATGTCCTTGTCCCATCACGCACTAGCAACTCCTGTGGCGGGCTGGGTGCAGTGCACGCTAACACGGTCGCCAGGTGTACGGTGTTTTCTCCGACACATTGGTGCGGCTGGCTTCTGGGTTAAGTGGGCATTGTGTCAAGAAGCAGTCTGGCTTTGTTGGGTTGTCGACCTTCGCCTCTCCCAAGTCCGTACGGGAGTTGCAGCATTGAGACAAGACTGTAACTACCATTTGGAGACCACAAAATTGAGGAGAAAAAGGGTTTAGAAAAAAATACATATATATTTTTTTACATATACTGTAGGCCTACCGTAGGTGACATGATTCTCACAAGTGTTGAGTAATGTGCTGATAAAAGTGTTGGTCTTCTATTTATTTAACCTTTATTTTACTACATAAAGGTCTACTTACTCTGCTGGCGTCTTGACCCAGTTTATGCCCTCATTTGCAATGCAAACCCGGGTGGCAGTGTGTTTTGGGTCAATGTCTACATTTGAAGAAGAAAAAATGACATTTAGCCAAACCGCCAACATAAGGTACAATACTAGAAATATACATGTAAATAGGCCTAAACATAACAAAATATTGCTATAATCCTACCTTGAAAGAAATTATGTGGTGAATTATTGTGGAACACATAGCAGTCCATGAGGTGTAGGCTACAATATTTTATGTACCTTTTGTTTTGTAAATACCTAAACTTACCATCAAAAATCCAATATGGGCCTAGTCCCTGGCGAGAAAATGCCCCCTACACAGAGTTTGAGGGAATGCTTTGGACTCCAGTAGGCCTTTGCCGATCGCTCATCATCTTCATCCATCAGTGAGCCAATCGCTTGAATAGTCTTGCTGGAAATAGAATACAATGTAAAATGTGCAGCAGACAGTAAAGACCAGCAGTAGATTTATTTAAGCATCATTTTTAGCATTATTAGGCCTTCAGTACAGTATTGCAGCCTACTGTACCTGATCATTTTCCTGGGCTTTGGCGTTCGGCGTCACACAGGCATCTGATGATAGTGTTTGCGAATAGCACTGTTCCTGACCATAATCCCCAAGTCTAACAGTATTTTATTCTCTAGTACAGCCAAAAACTGTCAAATGCTTCTCAAAGATGCCCTCTGGTGGACAAACTAGCACTAGCATTAATGGCAACAGTGGCTGACACGTGCCATAGAATTCTGCGGAAGCCCGTAAGGTGTGCTGCAGTACGACACAACTTTTAAAGGAAGAACCACTGTAGGAGTAGTACTGTTGACCAATCACCAACGAACGGGCATAGACTTTGGCTACTAAACTTCGACTTGCCTCAAGAAAAAATGTTGTGTGTGCGAACAGCTGACCTGTTTTGACTGGAAAGCAAGCAACAGGCTTTAGCCTCCCAAATTAGAGGTGTTGATTGCAAACGTGAAGAATTTAAATTCCTAGTTAAAGGGAATAGTGAAGGCTTGACACAGGGGAACTAGGCTTAATGTGTTTTATTCACATCTCCATTTCAAATCTAGGAGTGTACGTGTGAGCTGAGCATGGCTCTTTGGGTTTGAAAGGGGTATACAGAACACGCAGATACAGTGCCTTCAGAAAGTATTCATACCCGTTGACTTATTCCACATTTTGTTGTTTCATCCTGAATTTAAAATTGATTACATCCCAAAAAATTCTCACCCATCAACACACAATACCTCATTATGACAAAGTGTAAAAATGTTCAGACATTTTTGCAAATGTATTGAAAATGAAATACAGAAATAACTCATTTACATAAGTATTCACACCCCTGAGTCAGTACTTTGTAAAAGAAGTGATTACAGCTGTGAGTCTTTCTGGTTAAGTCTCTAAGAGCTTTCCACACCTGGATTGTGCAACATTTTCCCATTATTCTTTTCAAAATTGGTTGTTGATCATTGCTAGATAACCATTTTCAAGTCTTGCCATAGATTTAGGAATTTTTACGTCAAAACTGTAACTCGGTCACTCAGGAACATTCCCTGTCTTCTTGGTAAGCAAGTGTAGATTTGGCCTTGTGTTTTAGGTTATTGTCCTGCTGAAAGGTGAATTAATGTCCCAGTGTTTGGTTGAAAGCAGACTGAACCAGGTTTCCTTTAGGATTTTGCCTGTGCTTAGCTCCATTCAGTTGATGTTTATCCTGAAAAACTCCCCAGTCCTTAACGATTACAAGCATACCCGTAACATGATGCAGCCACCGCTATGCTTGATAATATGGAGAGTGGTACTCAGTAATATATTGGATTGGATTTGCCCCAAACGCAACCCTTTGTATTCAGGACAAAAAGTTAATTGCTTGCCACATTTCTTTGCAGAATTACTTCAGTGCCTTGTTGCAAACAGGATGCATGTTTTGGCATATTTGTATTCTGTACAGGCTTCTTTCTTTTCAGTCTGTCAATTAGGTTAGTATTGTGAAGTAACTACAATGTTTTTGATCCATCCTCAGTTTTCTATCATGGCCATTAAACTGTTTTAAAGTCACCTTTGGCCTCATGGTGAAATCCCTGAGTGGTTTATTCCCTCTCCGGCAACTGAGTTAGGAAGGACGCCTGTATCTTTGCAGTGATTGGGTGTGTTGCTACACCATCCAAAGTGTAATTAATAACTTCCCCATGTTTAAAGGGATATTCAATGTCAGCTACCAATAGGTGCCCTTCTTTGCGAGGCATTGTAAAACCTCCCTGGTCTTTGTGGATGAATCTGTGTTTGAAATTCACTGTTCGACTGAGGGACCTTACAGGTAATTGTATGTGTAGGGTACAGAGATGAGGTAGTCATTCAAAAATCATATTAAACACCATTAGAGTCAGGGTACTGCACATCGGTTGGGTATTTCCCCCCTAAATTCAAGTATTTACTCTGAGCATTATAATAACTTACACAAAATGGAAAAGGGGAAAATAGGAATTGGTCGCGGAGCTACAACAACAGCCCATAACAAGACAGCAGAAGATATAATCGTCAATGAAACCGAGATGGCTAATGCTAGCGCAAATAAGCTAGCAGCAGCAAAATAACCCTAATTTTGTGAGGTGATGAAGAAAGAATTGCGCGAGGCGCTCACAGGCTTACGAGAGGAACTTCGAGAAGATGTAAGAAAATAACTAAATTAGTTCAAGAAGGACATTAACCAGAAACTTAAAGAAAACAAAGAAGAACTTCACAGCATATCTACAAGAATGGGGGACGCAGAACAGCGCATTGGGGAAATGGACACATGGAACTCCGCAGTCAAGGAAGTACTTGAACAGTCACTGAAAAGCCAACACGAACTACAGGCAAAAGTGACAGAACTCAAAGGTTTCTCACGTCGAAACAACATTAGACTTTATAACATAGCAGAGGGCGCAGAAAAAGACTCTATGCCCAAATTCGTGGAGGGTCTATTCAAAGAAATACTTAAAGACGACACTGACCTGGGAATCGAGAGAGCACACCGAGCTCTGGCCTCAAAACCCCCCAGCAGCGCCCCACCAAGATCCACTGTGGTACGGTTCCTAAAATTCTCAGTCAAAGAGAAAGTCTTACATGCAACCTGGAAAAAGTCTGTTAATTTCCAAGGCCAACGAGTGTTCTTTGATCATGACTACGCGGGAGAGATACTGAAAAGAAGGAAATAATACACCCCCATTAAGAAACCACTTAAAAAGAAAGGTATTTGCTTCCAAACACCATTCCCGGCAAAAATGCGGGTATTTCTGGAAAACGGCCCGGTTACATACGAGCATGCAGACGAGGCGGCTGAGGACCTGAAGTCGAGGGGCATCCCAGTGAAGTATACCGCAAGGAGAAAGGCGACATCACCGGCGGAAAGACACGAGCAAGCTCTCCCATGGATCGTTGTCGACAAGCAGAGTCACGGAGAAAGAGGGAAACTACCTCGGCGAGAGGACGTTCACATCCGAGAGAGACTCAGGCATTTCCAATGGGAAGATGGAAGACACTGAATCGGATTTAACAGAATTAATAGTTACCACAAGCTGTTAAGACGTTGGGTTGTTACGGTTGACATTGCAATAGGTAAAATATCTCTCCTATTTTCCCCCAATGCTGAACAAGGGTGAGTAGCCAAAAGTATATGTTCGTAATGAACACACTGAGTAGCGTCACGTTAATAACATATATATTATCTAAGAATTAATGACACATTGACAACGGGGTGACAGAAGGGCATATCAAGGGGAGGATTCATGATATGCACGCATGACCGATATAGTTTTCACTTGTAATTAACCGATGTGTATAAGCGACAAAATAGGCGCCCTTATTATTTTCGGTTCCAACAGGTCTTGTTTGTGACTATGTCACGCATTTTCATATCTGAGCGAGGGGCCCCTCCTGCGGACAGGCTCATCCCCTCAAACCCCAGAGGCAAGAGACAGTCCTCTGACATGGGAGTCCAAATACCAAAGTATTTCCCCACTTTGGATTACATTTTTTTTATATCGATGCATCATCGGGAATTTAAGGTCATAAGTCTCAATGTAAACGGACTGGGGAGTGCCATCAAGAGAAGTAAGGTAATAGCAAAGATGAAACGGGAGAGAGTTGACCTACTATTCTGTCAGGAAACTCACTTATCCACACCTGAACACGAGAAACTCAAGAAAATGGGATATAGGAATACTTTTTTTTCTTCTTACATAATGGGTAGAAGGGGAGTTGTGATCTTGATCCCAAATTCAGTTAATTTTGAGTTTTTGTCAGAAATTAAAGACAAGGAGGGTAGATTTATACTTGTTAAATGTAAACTGGATAATAAGGAAGTTACATTATTTAATGTATACGCACCCCCAGGGAGTGACATGGTCTTCTACGGGAAGGTGTTTGATTTAATTGCCACAGTAACCTCTGGCACTCTTATCTGTGGGGGGGATTTTAACACGATTTTAATGTCAAAATTGGACAGCACAAATCAAAATAGGAAAATTAGTCTAGTTGCTAAAAAGATCAATAGGATATTTCAGGATCTAGGACTGCTCGATGTATGGCGTGACATTCACATGACAGATAAGGAATATACTTTTTACTCAGCCCGCCACACTGAATACTCCAGGTTAGATTACTTTTTCATGTACAATGCAGATAGACACAGGCTTAAGGATTGTAGGATCGGGCAGAGCGACTTATCAGATCATAATGGAGTTTACCTTACTCTACACCTTGATAGCAAACCAAGAAATACTATATGGACACTTAATACAAGCATGCTGAATGATCCAGCATTCAAGGAATCAATAAAGACAGAATTGAACATCTATCTGGAGAATAACGATAACGGGGAAGTATCCCCTGCTACATTGTGGGATGCAGCTAAGGCGGTTATTAGAGGAAAGATCATAGCCACATCATCTCTCAAGAAAAAGATTAAAGCACAGAAACTGCTGAAATTACAGGGAACACTAAGAAACTTAGAACGATCTCATAGTCAATACAAAGACCCTCTTATATTACGAGAGATTCAAAAGGTAAAACAGGAAATTGACCAGATTTATAGAGAAGAAGTAGAGAAAAAGCTCAGGTTCCTGAAATAACGATACTATGAAGCAGGCTCAAAGGCAACCAAATTACTAGCATGGAGACTCAAGAAACAACAAGCACAGAATACTATTTTCAAAATAAAAGACCCCAAAACAAAGAAGAACACATGCAAATTAGATGAAATACAGAATGGATTTGAATCATATTACACAAATCTGTACAAGCAACCAGAGAAGGCAGATGCACAGACAATAGAGCATTTTTTTAACTCACTTGATCTCTCCTCAATTGGGACAGAGCAAAATGATAGACTTACTTTAGAAATAACCACCGAAGAAATTAATAAAGCAATATCTCAACTAAAAGTAAACAAGTCTCCAGGCACCGATGGCTTCCCTTCAGAATGGTTCAAGACCTTCAGAGAACAACTGGACTCTGCAGGAGGGGGGTCTCCCACCATCATGGAGAGAGGCCATCAAATCTGTAATCCCAAAAGAGGGAAAAGATAAGAAGGAATGCAGTTCATATAGACCAATCGCAATTCTTAACACTGCTTATAAACTATATGCATCAATAATAGCCAAAAGAATGGAGAACATAATCCCAGAATTGATTGACGGAGATCAAACTGGTTTCATACAAAATAGGCAGACACAGGACAATATAAGGAGAACACTACATGTCATGGACCACATTACTCAGAATAAGACAAGTTCAATATTAATCAGTCTAGATGCAGAAAAAGCATTTGATTCAGTGGGATGGGATTACCTATTCCAAGTTATGTTAAGATTTGGTTTCAACAAAGAAGTGACACAGTGCATCAAATCACTGTATTCATATCCGACTGCTAGAATTAAGATACAGTGAGGGAAAAAAGTATTTGATCCCCTGCTGATTTTGTACGTTTGGCCACTGACAAAGAAATGATCAGTCTATAATTTTAATGGTAGGTTTATTTGAACAGTGAGAGACAGAATAACAACCAAAAAATCCAGAAAAGCGCATTTGAAAAATGTTATAAATGGAATTGCATTTTAATGAGGGAAATAAGTATTTGACCCCCTCTCAATCAGAAATATTTCTGGCTCCCAGGTGTCTTTTATACACGTAATGAGCTGAGATTAGGAGCACACTCTTAACTTCTTTGGGAGCAGCGCAC
>QNTS01000225.1:1182150-1224866 GCA_003317085.1 Hucho hucho
AGAGAGAGAGAGAGAGTGAATAGACACAGCAAGCATGGGCTCCTGAGTTCTTCTGCAAAAATATAGAATTAGAGTTGGATAAATGTAGATAAACTATATTTTTTTTGCAAGGACTCCCTAAGAAGTTAAAGGGAGTGCTCCTAATCTCAGTTTGTTACCTGTATAAAAGACACCTGTCCACAGAAGCAATCAATCAATCAGATTCCAAACTCTCCACCATGGCCAAGACCAAAGAGCTCACCAAGGATGTCAGGGACAAGATTGTAGACCTACACAAGGCTGGAATGGGCTACAAGACCATTGCCAAGCAGCTTGGTGAGAAGGTGACAACAGTTGGTGCGATTATTCGCAAATGGAAGAAACACAAAAGAACTGCCAATCTCCCTCGGCCTGGGGCTCCATGCAAGATCTCACCTCATGGAGTTGCAATGATCATGAGAACGGTGAGGAATCATCCCAGAACTACACGGGAGGATCTTGTCAATGATCTCAAGGCAGCTTGGACCATAGTCACCAAGAAAACAATTGGTAACACACTACGCCGTGAAGGACTGAAATCCTGCAGAGCCCGCAAGGTCCCCCTGCTCAAGAAAGCACATATACATGCCCGTCAGAAGTTTGCCAATGAACATCTGAATGATTCAGAGGACAACTGGGTGAAAGTGTTGTGGTCAGATGAGACCAAAATGGAGCTCTTTGGCATCAACTCAACTCGCCGTGTTTGGAGGAGGAGGAATGCTGCCTATGACCCCAAGAACACCATGCCCACCGTCCAACATGGAGGTGGAAACATTATGCTTTGGGGGTGTTTTTCTGCTAAGGGGACAGGACAACTTCACCGCATCAAAGGGACGATGGACGGGGCCATGTACCGTCAAATCTTGGGTGAGAACCTCCTTCCCTCAGCCAGGGCATTGAAAATGGGTCGTGGATGGGTATTCCAGCATGACAATGACCCAAAACACACGGCCAAGGCAACAAAGGAGTGGCTCAAGAAGAAGCACATTAAGGTCCTGGAGTAGCCTAGCCAGTCTCCAGACCTTAATCCCATAGAAAATCTGTGGAGGGAACTGAAGGTTCGAGTTGCCAAATGTCAGCCTCGAAACCTTAATGACTTGGAGAAGATCTGCAAAGAGGAGTGGGACAAAATCCCTCCTGAGGTGTGTGCTAACCTGGTGGCCAACTGCAAGAAACGTCTGACCTCTGTGATTGCCAACAAGGGTTTTGCCACCAAGTACTAAGTCATGTTTTGTAGAGGGATCAAATACTTATTTCCCTCATTAAAATGCAATTCCATTTATAACATTTTTCACGTGTTTTTCTGGATTTTTTTGTTGTTATTCTGTCTCTCACTGTTCAAATAAACCTACCGTTAAAATTATAGACTGATCATTTCTTTGTCAGTGGGCAAACGTACAAAATCAGCAGGGGATCAAATACTTTTTTCCCTCACTGTAAATAGACATTTGTCACGAATGATAAAATTAGAGCGAGGGGCAAGACAAGGCTGTAATCTTTCACTCACGCTCTTCTCCTTGTACCTCGAACCATTAGCACAGGCAATAAGACAGGACCCATCTTTAGAGGGAATAACAATAAGAGGCAGTGAACATAAGATATGCATGTCTGCTGATGACGTTCTGTTATTCCTTAAAGATCCAGGCTCAAGTGTAACTAGATTGATGCATGTTTTACAAACATTTGGAACATATTAAGGGCATGTGCTTAACGTACACAATGACCCAAGCCCTAGTATATATAATTATACCCCACAGGAAGAGCTGAAGAGTAGGTATAACTTCCACTGGACCTCTTCATCCATTAAATAACTTGGAGTATATCTACCAAAAGATACACCCAAACTTTATTGCATGAATTACGATCACATCAACAAGAAAATATATGATGACCTGGACAGGTGGAATGAATTTCCCTTGGATCTTAGTAGTAGAATAGAAACAATCAAAATGAACATTCTGCCGAGGTTATTGTATTTGTTCCAATCACTGCCCATAGAAATCCCACCTAAACAGTTTAGGGAATGGGATAAACGGATATCAAGGTTTATCTGGAACAGTAAGAGACCAAGAATTAGATATACAACATTACAATTACCAAAACACAGTGGGGGTATGGCCTTACCAAACCTAAAAGATTATTTTGTCAGCCCAATTGAGACCTCTGGTGTGTTGGTGCAATTCAGAATACGAATCCAAATGGAAAGACATCGAGACTACTTTGACAGAGATACCCATACAGTCAGTTTTGGGAAATAAGGACATGGTAATAGAAATATACAATAGACAAAATCAGAGGATTAATTTCTCTCTAAAGACATGGTTTAGGGTAGTTAAGCAAAATCATTTAGACAGAGAGGTCAAACTGCTGAGTTGGCCCGCATACGACCCCAGCTTCATCCCTGCAATTCAGGATAGCAGATTTAAACAATAGACGCAGAAAGGCACCACATCATTCAGTACAATTATAAGGAATGGGGACCTAGATAACTTCCAGGACCTAAGTAAAAAACATGGCTTGGATAAACAAGATTTTTACAGATACCTTCAAGTTCGACATAAAAGTGATTGACACACGAGCACCTCAAAAATGTATCCAAGTATTCACTAACTCAAATCTCTACTTGGGTATTCCATCCTCAAAGAAACATTCTACAAACTATATTAAAAAGAAATGGGAGGAGGAACTTAACATTGAAATAACTGATTAAACATGGTTGAACATATTAGAGACTCAACAAAGCTCCACCAACTCAAGTTCATGGAGAGAATTATGTTGGAGGAATGTTATACGTTTCTTAATAACACCTACACTGAAATCAAAACAGACTGGCTCCATACACCCTTGTTGGAGAGAATGCGGACTATTGAGGGTGGATCACTCTCATATCTTTTGGACCTGCCCCACAATCAAAACTTACTGGGGAGAAAAATAAGATCTAACATTGGAAAAATAATGGGATTTGACATAGAACAAACATTAATTTCTTTGTACAAGGCTGAAATACCTGATAACTTACACAATAGAGAAAAGTACTACTTGAAGGTCCTACTGGCAGCCAGTAAAAATGCTATTACTTGGAAATGGCTACAAAAAGACCATCCCACCATGACACAATGGATAGACATTGTAAAAGAAATACACCACATGGAGCGTATGACCTTTGCTTTAAGAACTCAAGAGGAGAGAGGTCAGGAATACTGGGAAAACTGGGTTTTGTACTTGAATGTGGTCTAATTCAAAGATGTCATTGTAACTAATATGATGAAGGTATGATGTGCACTGTAACTGCCAGATCTTTTTTGTTGTTCTTTTACTTTACATTATTTGTACTTTCTTTGTGTTCCTCAATAAAAACAAAGTATAAAAAATAAAAATAACACCATTAAGGCACACAGAGTGAGTCCATGAAACTTATGTGACTTGTTTTATAAAAATAGGGGTTGACTACTTGACTGAAGACATTTCAACTTAAAATGTTGTATTAATCTGTAAAAGTTTCGATAAACATAATTCCACTTTATGGGGTATTGTGTGTAGGCCAGTGACAAAAACTCACAATTCAATCCATTTTAAATTCAGGCAGTAACACAACAAAATGTGGAACAAGTCAAAGGGTGTGAATACTTTCTGAAGGCACTGTACGAACCAGGGGAGCAGCTTGTCCAGACGAATTAAATGCAAAGGTGAAACCCATTACTCACTGTCACTTTACAAATGACAGATACATCAGCCACAAAAACATTACACGGCAATATATAAATAATGTAGACAGGGGTTTAAGTCACAGGTTAGTATTTATTGGGATGACTCGTGTACTGGAGGAAGCTCTACAGAGTGGTCACAAGCTAGCACAGCCACAAAATCATAAAATCCGATTTTAAACCTAACCCTAACCACACTGCTAACACTAATGCCTGACCCTACCCTCAAATTAAGACCAAAAAGCAATATAGGCAATTTTGACTTTGCAGCTAGCAAAGCTAGCATTGTTCCCTTCTAATCAGGGACTGATTTAGACATGGGACACCAGGTGTGTGCAATTAATTATCAGGTAGAACAGAAAATCAGCAAGCTCTTTACCTCGTAGGGTAAGAGTTGAATACACCTGCACTAGCGGAAATTGCTCAGTTCTGCTTCCAGGACAAGACTCATCCCAATAAACTTCAAGTCGGCAATGTCCCATTTTGTGCTTCTCCACCCCTCATTTCTACAAACATCTGGCCGCCTTCCATCAATGCATCACCCACACTGTGATGGAAGCCCACCATGGGACTCTGTGTCTATCTGTCACCGGATAAAAACTATGCTGTTCAACTCGCTTCCACTTCCATACACTTCCTTGTTTAATTAGTTGGCTCATCCCTAAGGAGGTTGTGTCTTCCCTATGCCTCTGTAATGATTCACAAGGATGTCCATACATTAAAACACAAGGCATCAAGTCACTAAGGCACGTAAACAATGGGATATTGCTTCAGATGTATAGCTGTCCCTTATGAACAGAGGAGATGTAGTGATATAATCTTTGTAAAATCTGAATCTGTGTTGGGCAGCTGTTTGGTAGCATCTATTACGTTAACTCATGGGTATTGGTACGGAATTGAAGGTAAAGTCAGGATTGTGTGTTCTTATCATAATATACAAACATGTCTGCTGCTCTGTCATTCCTTAAACATGTTTTGGGGAAAGGTTGGACAGTTTGACCAATTAATAAATAAAGTATTAAAACAGGCTTCATGAACAGCTCTGTTCCCCCATTCAGACATACTGTGGTGAAACCTTTGGCTCCTATGTTCACTTGTTTACATAACCATGCATACAAACACAGTACACAGAGGTGTGTACCCTGCCTCTATAATCATTCCATTAACTGAGTGCGCTGCATAAAATGTGCCTTGCACGGCAGAAACCTTGTCCCCACTGTTATTATTTTTCATCAGAGGAAAGAAAAAAAGCAACCCTACCGCTGCTCAAAAGATGAGTTTAATTATAAGGACTTGCTCTGGGATCATCATGTTTTTCTCAGGCGGTGAAGAGGCCACCTCCTCCCCGCCTCAACCTAAGGCAAAGCCATTCATCATGATGTCACAGAGTACCCATGGAAAAGGACTTATGAGTATGACCACTCTGGTTCTTGGCTGGTACCAGGATGGGGTCAAATCTAGTAGTGTGCTGATAAGCTAGGGAACAAACTGGAATATTGCCTTTAATAAAGCGCACTATAAATTCAATCAAATTTATTTATAAAGCCCGTCTTACATCAGCTGGTGTCACAGAGTGCTGTACAGAAACCCAGCTTAAAACCCCAAACAGCAAGCAATGCAGGTGTAAAAGCACGGTGGTGAGGAAAAACTCCCTAGAAAGGCCAGAACCTAGGAAGAGGAACCAGGCTGTGAGGGGTGGCCAGTCCTCTTCTGGCTGACGGCCCACGTCTAATATTGTCTTGTACCTGTTCTAAAATTTTACAAGTATCTTGTCCGTCTTGTCAACTTTGACCTCTTCGTCGTGCCGGTCCACCTGACCCCTGTAGTTCCTCAGTAGTCCGGTCCATCCGGAACTCCTTACCAGGATTACGAGTCCAGGAGCGAGAGAGAGAGAGAGAGAGAGAGAGAGAGAGAGAGAGAGAGAAAGAAAGAGAGAGAGAAAAGAGAGATAATTAGAGAGAGCATACTTAAATTCACACAGGACACCAGATAAGAGAGGAGAAATACTCCAGAAATAACAGACGGACCCTTGCCCCCCGACACAAACTACTGCAGCATAAATACTGGAGGCTGAGACAGGAGGGGTCGGGAGACACTGTTGCCCCGTCCGACGATAACCCCGGACAGGGCCAAACAGGCAGGATACAACCCCACCCACTCTGCCAAAGCACAGCCCCCACACCACTAGAGGGATATCTCCAACCACCAACTTACCATCCTGAGACAAAGCCGAGTATTGCCCAACAAGTGTGTTGAGACACTTTGAAATGTGTTTTAAATAAATAGTGACTTGACACATTGGGGTGGATTTAATTGCATGCCTGAATACAATACCGTAAATTAAGTACCGTTTTATGAAATTATGCTTTCAATTCTCTAATAAAGTTAAAACATGCTGTGTCATGTTTCTTAAGATCACTGTATGACCATGAAGTTACTGTAGAAACATGGTTGGTGAAACATCACATGCAGAGTTCGAAATTGCTTCTGGAAGCAACATCAGCACAATAACTTAGTCGGGAGCTTCAAGAAATGGGTTTCTGTGGCCAAGCAGCCGTGCACATGCCTAAGATTGCAATGCCAAGCGTCGGCTGGAGTGGTGTAAAGCTCGCCGCCATTGGACTCTGGAGAAGTGGAAATGCGTTCTTTGGAGTGATGAATCACGCTTCACCATCTGGCAGCCCGACGGATTAATCTGGGTTTGGGAGAACGCATTTTTTTTACAGTACATACTGTACCAAAGTTGTCCGTAGAGTGTCTAACTTGTTAAACTTCCTAATAAACTTTAACATTTTATTAGCTAAATAACGCCTAGTTAGCAATGTCATGTTTTACAGGATAGAGTGAAACACATTTTGTTGATACCAGTTTCATTCTGTCAGCACCACTGACTGACTGGCTAGCACTTGGCGTAGCTAGCTAACGTAAACTCACTCACTATTGTACATCGCACTGGTCCGTACAATTGACCTTATTTTTGCGCCCAAAAAACGTAATACTTCCAGATCAACTGTAATATCAATACCAATGTAAAGCACAATTTCTCCCCTTTCCAACAAAATCAATGACGAGACCTTCATGATGCCCATCTCTGCATAATTCAAGAAGGCAATGAGCTCCGTCGGGTCTTTTTAAAAATGGCGGGTGGGGAAGCTAAACCTATTGCGTGATAGTGAGAAGGTGAGATGTCGTGTGGGTAAACAGCTTTTTTCACTCGATTATCACCTTATCACCTTATCGCCTCTAAAATGTAAATAAAACACTATAAAGAGTTTATAGGGAGGAGGTGTCATTACATACCTATTGAAGGTTTGTGTCGAATTTGAATCGGGTTTTTAGGGTGGTGCTAAAGTGATCTTCAGAAGTAAACAGCGGGTTTTGAGAGTCATGATAGCTTGCAAAAGCTGAGTAGGTATCCCCCCCTTACCCTTTCCCTGTCCCTTTCTTGTTTTTAAACAGTGAGATAAGTGCTACACCTTGTGGAGAGAGGCTGTAAGACAGAATTAGTTGCTTTATGCGTGCTGTACGTTACGCCATGACGTCATGATGTAACGTACAGCGTCGGAGGGGTCCGTTTTTTTTTACTTTTCTCCAATACTATAGAGCCATTACCATGTCAATCAACACTTGAATAGAAACGTAGTTCACACCCCAGATTTTGATGTCAACACAGTCGCTACAGTCCCATTCGTTTTCTTTGTAGCCTCGTTTGAATGTCGCTGTTGTGCACATTTGTACGGAATGGGGTTAGCCTATGTTTGCACAATTCATGTGCTAGTTAGCTAGCTAACTAATGATTTGTCTAAACACTTATATTTTTAGGTGAATATATTGCTGTCTTTTAATACCAATATTTATGTCAATATGCTAGTGTCACGGTTCACTAGCATGTTAGCTAGCACAACAGCTAAAGTAGCTCGCTAGCAATAATATGAGTTGATTTGACATCAGAGCAAAATATCACTTTGCAGATGGATACCCTTCACCTACCCACGATGTTGGAAGAGGATGAATTGCATCAACACCCTGGAAATATGTTTGTGGTGCACTTAATCATAACACTTTTTTTGGGTGATAAATTAGTGTATTGTCTTCATAAATGTAGCCCATACATTCATTCGTTGTAACAATTAGATCTTTCATTGCTTTAAACTAGTAGCTAGCTCATCTTGAGCATGTGTTGTTCCTTCTCTCTTTCTAGAAGCAATCAGTTGCAAGGCAAAAATACAGATTGAGGCCTTCAATCAAACTGAGGACAGAGAAATATGTGTGCACCAGACAGGTCAACGCTTCTTTTATGCATGGCTTTGAGATGTAAGTTACACTCAAAATTATTTTGGGTTTGTTTGGATGACCCAATTGCTGGGTTGCAGGCACTGGGTCAATAGTTGTTGTTTTCTGGTTGTTTTCTGTAAATACAGCAAAGTTGAGTTGTTGGTGCTGGGTTATTAAGGTTGGGCTATGGATATTTCACCCAGCCAGTGGGTTAATTCTCCTGCCACCAGCGTCCACCAAAATCAAATCAAATTGTATTCGTCACATGCGCCAAATACAACAGGTGTAGATCTTACAGTGAAATGCTTACTTACGAGCCCCTAACCAACAGTGCAGTTAAAAAAAAATACAGATAAGAATAAGAGATAAAAGTTAAAAAGCAGCAGTAAAAAGTAACAATATATCCAGGGGTGTGCCAGTACAGAGTCAATGTGCGGGGGCACCGGTTAGTTGAGGTTGTATGTACATGTAGGTAGAGTGGGGGGCAATGCAAATAGTCTGGGTAGCCATTTGACTGGGTAGCCATTTGAGTTTTGGGTAGCCATTTGAATTTTTAGGGCATTCCTCTGACACCGCCTGGTATAGAGGTCCTGGATGGCAGGAAGCTTGGCCCCAGTGATGTACTGGGCCGTTCACACTACCCTTTGTAGTGCCTTGCGGTCGGAGGCCGAGGAATTGCCATACCAGGCAGGGATGCAACCGGTCAGGATGCTCTTGATAGTGCAGCTGTAGAAACTTTTGAGGATCTGACGACCAATGACAAATCTTTTAGGGCTCCTGAGGGAGAATAGGTTTTGTCGTTCCCGCTTCACGACTGTCTTGGTGTGCTTGGACCAGACGGCCTATAGGGAGGAGGTCAGAGACCTGGCTGTGTGGTGCCAGGAAAACAACCTCTCACTCAACATGATCAAGACAAAGGAGATGATTGTGGACTACAGGAAAAAGAGGACAGAGCACACCCCCATTCTCATCGACGGGGCTGCAGTGAAGCAGGTTGAGAGCTTCAAGTTTCTTGGTGTCCCACAATCATATCCTTTGTCTTGATCAAGTTGAGGGAGAGGTTGTTTTCCTGTCACCACACAGCCATAGGCCGTCTCATTGTTGTCGGTGATCAGGCCTACCACTATTGTGTCATCGGAAAATTGAATGATGGTGTTGGAGTCGTGCCTGGCCGTGCAGTCATGAGTGAACAGGGAGTACAGGAGGGGGCTGAGCATGCACCCCTGAGGGTCCCCTGTGTTGAGGATCAGCGTGGCGGATGTGTTGTTACCTACTCTTACCACCTGGGAGCAGCCTGTCAGGAAGTCCAGGATCCAGTTGCAGAGGGAGGTGTTTAGTCCCAGGGTCCTTAGCTTATTGATGAGCTTTGAGGGCACTATGGTGTTGAACGCTGAGCTGTAGTCAATGAATAGCATACTTGCAAGTATTCTCGTTCTAGTGCGACTGAGTGACTGACGAGTGGAAAACGGCTAACATTATCTTAATAGACTAAGGGTGTTTTGGCTGACTGAAAACCGTGAAAATGGTATGTAAACAAACATTATGAATTTGATGTTCATTCAGGTTAAATAGGTTGTCCTATCATAATTAGGTGGCTAGCTAACGTTAGCTTGAGCATTAGCTAGCTAACGACTGTGCTAATATCTCTGTCTGTGGTAACTTTAGCTAGCCACTGTCATAAAACCTTTGAAAATCAGTACAGCTAACTAACGTTAGCCGTCTAGACCATGCTTGTGACGCTAGCTTACTGAAGGGTTAAAGCAGAATATAACTAAATGTATGTTTTTTTGTTGATGTTTGGCTAGCTAGCTAGCTAACTATGTCAGTGTCTGTAACGGTAGATAGCTAAAGTTAGTTAGCTACCTTAGCTAGCTAAGTCTGACACTTCTGGACTGTCTTGGACACTGTTTTACTCGTTAGCTACGTTAGCTGGCTAGCTAAGTTTACATAGCTATTTTTTTCTTTTTTTGTCCTCTAAGTTAATTTAACCGAACTATTTTCCAGGCTTATCTCTTGCTTGTATGGTGATTGATGGAGTTAGTTAGCTGTACTGGTTTTCAATGGTTTCTGACAGTGGCAGCTTTAGTCGGACTTGTGAAGTTGAGGAGGATGGATGCAAATTATTTTAGCTAGCTAACGTGATTTGATGCAGCCAATTTAGTTTAGCTAGTTAGCTCGCTTGCTAGCTATGTTTCTAACATTTCTTTATTTCTGTACTTAAATGCAGTGAATGGACAGCTTTGTAAAGATACACTGACTGAGTGGAACCTGGCCTTTTTGATTCCAAAGTTCGAGGATAAGTAAAACTGAGAAAATATTTTTCAGAGTGGGGACAGAGCTTTGAGGGGGAAAACACACAGATTTCAATTGAAATCAATTGAAAACAGCATCTACGTCTTCCACATTGTCATCTATAACCAATAGTACAACCTTAATGGAAACTTGAAAGACAACTTCACCAGAGCCTCTTAGAACTATTCAGCCACTTTGGGACTAGACACATTACATGCACAGCTACCATAGATAGTCTGGCCTTCATTTGACCATACTTGCTTTATTGGTAATTTGCACAGGTACATTTACAGCAACCATTTGCCACAAAACAAATGTTGATTTGAAAATATGAGCTTGCTGCAAATTTGTGGCAAATTCACCAAAGGTTTGCCACAACTGTTTGCCAGAAGCCTGTTTTTTCAGTAAGGGTAGATAGCTAATTCAGAGAAAATGGGAGTCTTTTTCTACCTTTTTAACATTATAAGAAACTGTCACGTGTGCTCCCTCTCCGGCCTTTAGGTCACCAGGCTGCTCATTATGGCGCACACCTGTCACCATCGTTAAGTGCACCTGCGTGTCGTCAGACTCACCTGGACTCCATCACTACCCTGATTGCCTTCCCTATACAGTTGAAGTCGGAAGTTTACATACACCTTAGCCAAAAATTACCCACTGGAATTGTGATACAGTGAATTATAAGTGAAATTATCAGTCTGTAAACAATTGTTGGAAAAATTACTTGTGTCATGCACATAGTAGATGTCCTAACCGACTTACCAAAACTATAGTTTGTTAACAAGAAATTTGGGGAGTGGTTGAAAAATGAGTTTTAATGACTCCAAACTAAGAGTATGTAAACTTCCGACTTCCAACTGTATATGTCACTCTCTTTGGTTCCTTCCCCAGGTGTCATTGTTTGTGTTTCAGTTTTATGTCTGTGTGCTGTTGGTGTTTCTTGTTTTGTATTATGTTCCGTTTATTTTATTAAAACACTCCCTCCCCGAACTTGCTTCCCGACTCTCATCGCATATCGTTACAGTAACAATGGAAATCAACAACGTCTGTGTCTTCTAGGGGTGTGAACGTGACAGAAGTTGCGAGACATTGTAAAACAAGAAATTGCGAGATATAGCATTCCATTGCGAGATACAGTTTTCAATTACCAATTCATAGGCCTAGTGCACGGTTCTATGCCCCTCCCCTCTCTCTCCGTACCTTGCTAGCTCGCTATGAAAGATGCAAGTGTTTGTGTTCTCCGAAGTACGGCAACTAATCAGTCTCCTCCATTCCAAAAATACTGAATCTTAGGAGTAGAGGTGTCGATATCTCGCGGAATCTAATCTTTACACTCAGAAACGGGAGTCGACACCGGAAGTTAATGTGCAAGGAGTCGAGGAATCAATTATTTTGAAGTTGACTCTCCACCACTACGTCATTATCGTTAAGTTGAAAAAATGGCAGAGAAAGGCAAGCGACAGCAGTGAAGTCCTGTATGGCAATACTTTGAGAAGTTAAACAGAGAAGGTAGAAACATTGCGAGGTGAAATTGAGGTACAGTAAGTGTAGTACAGGTACATCGCTTAACCATCTGAAAGGGACGCACAGTGAGACCCAAACTGTTGCTGGCAGCAGTACGGAAAACATTCTCTATATGTCACATCCCTCGTGTCTTCATCTATTTGTAAGCATTTCCCATCCTGGAGTCTGAGACCTTGTGTGAATCTCTGGTAGAGAAGAAGAATGTATGACAATTTAGCAAAGGCAGTCTACAATTAGCCTACTAGTTAGACAGTATAGAAACCTTCTTCCAAGAGCTATCATCATTATCATGATTTCTATAATTTACTTATTTGTTGTGTTATCGAGCATTACACTAATAATGGTGCTTGCTAACACTAATAAGCGAGCTAGTGTTTACATTGAAAAGGAACTACTTATAGGTGTGTTGACACAAGTATGCAGTAGCTAGCTAGCTAAAGTTAACATGCTGGGTGTGTCTCACATAATACCCTTGAGAAACGTATGGATACTCTGAGTACAAGGTACAGGGATAATAAGACCATCGAGCCCAGCTAGCTAGCTATTTGCCAGCTTTAGGTAGCCATCTAGCTAACGTTAGCTGTCAAGGCATGGAAAGTCTATTATGTAGATGATCACCAGGTTAATAGCTATTTTTTGGTGTTCTGCTGGACGATTTAGCATAGGTAGTTGGCTAGCTAGCTCGTTTGCCAGATAGCAAGCTATCGTTTGAAGCAAAGTGTTGTAGTTAAGGAGACAAAAGCATCCACACAGGAAAAAGAAGGTATGTTTTCCATGCAATTTGTTTTGCTTTTTGGATACAGAAATTGTGCTGGATGATTTAGCATGAGTAGTTAGCATGAGTAGTTAGCTGACCTCAACTGGTAGCTTCATTAAATAGTACCCGCAAAACACCAGTCTCAACGTCAACAGTGAAGAGGCGACTCCGGGATGCTGGCCTTCTAGGCAGAGTTCCTCTGTCCAGTGTCTGTGTTCTATTGCCTATCTTAATCTTTTATTTTTATTGCCAAGTCTGAGATATGGATTTTTCTTTGCAATTCTGCCTAGAAGACCAGCATCCCGGAGTCGCCTCTTCACTGTTGACGTTGAGACTGGTGTTTTGAGGGTACTATTTAATGAAGCTGCAAGTTGAGGACTTGTGAGGCGTCTGTTTCTCAAATTAGACACCCTAATGCCCTTGTCCTTTTGCTCAGTTGTGCACCGGGGCCTCCCACTCCTCTTTCTATTCTGGTTAAAGCCAGTTTGCATTGTTCTGTGAAGGGAGTAGTACACAGCGTTGTACAAGATCTTCAGTTTCTTGGCAATTTCTCGCATGGAACAAGAACAAGAATAGATTGGCGAGTTTCAGAAGAAAGTTCTTTGTTTCTGGCCATTTTGAGCCTGTAATCGAACCCACAAATGCTGATGCTCCAGATACTCAACTAGTCTAAAGGCCAGTTTTATTGCTTCTTTAATCAGAACGACAGTTTTCAGCTCTGTTAACATAATTGCAAAAGGGTTTTCTAATGATCAATTAGCCTTTTAAAATGATAAACTTGGATTAGCTAACCCAACGTGCCATTGGAACACAGGAGTGATGGTTGCTAATAATGGGCCTCTGTACGCCTATGTAGATATTCCATTAAAAATCAGACGTTTCCAGCTACAATAGTCATTTACAACATTAACAATGTCTACACTGTATTTCTTATCAATTTCATGTTATTTTAATGGGCAAAATGTGCTTTTATTTCAAAAACAAGGACATTTCTAAGTGACCCCAAACTTTTGAACGGTAGTGTATATATGACTCTGGTCACTACGAGTTAGTGTCAACACAAATTGTGGGCACGTTCGAGGTCGTCATTTTGAGCAGATGGACAGGTCTTGATGTGATTCCTTAATTCCTGGGTTAAATAAATACTGTAAGTGCACCAATGCATCCCATCCAAAAGTGAGAATGTTCTTCAACCGTGAACCCCCTGCAAGGTTTCATGATGAAATAAGAGTTTGTCTTATGACCATTTTAAGTGCATTATAAACCATTACTCAACCATGCTTAATATACTCGCAATTTGGCACGTACTGAATGACTCTCTCACAATTTTAGCCTTAACTGTTTATTAATGTGTTCAAAATTTTGATTGATGCTCAATAAAGTAATTTACCCATTGTCAAGCCCCGGCACTCCTTAGCTACTGTTGCTTTCCAGGTCCAAAGCACCATTCAATTATTTAAAAACATGTTTAATGTCACCCCCTGCTTTTGCCATAGTGCTCAAGCTTCCATGCATTTCAAACGAAAGCTGGACCTGGGCATTAGACTCCAGAGCCCATTATAGCAGAGTTGTGTAAATGACGTCAGTTGGTTGGTTTTCAATTGGCTAAAACTTATAACATGGTGCAGGCTGGAAAATTGTGTTTTCGAATGTTATTATAAACTTGAACATTTGTAACAGGCATGGTAACAAGCATCCATTGTTACACCTCTGTAATTACAGACTGCAATTATCACTAGTTACCCTGTACTAGTGGTAAGGAGTCCTTACCACTAGTACAGGGTAACTATGAATTATTACAATTAATTAGACTGTAATGAGGACACCTTAAAATGAAAGGTGAGGACTGAGGAAAAGGAAGAAGAGATGTGGATTGTGGACAATACCGTCTTCATCACCAGTAACAACAATGTCATCCTCATCGTCATTATCAATGTACTCATTGATAACATACTCATCACTACCGTGGCCATAATCATCATCATCCTCAGAAGATACACGAACAAGCACGCACGATTTGTTTAGATCGCTCAAACCGTTTCTCTCGAAGGCAGAGTCTTTCAACATTCGATACAGGAAAACATGTGACTCCCTGAGGCAATTCATCAATGACAATTTTTGTATTTCTTTTTCTTTTTTCACCTCGCAGGCTGCATCCTCTATCGCCTTTAATCCCAGTCCTTTGGTCACACCATGGACAGGTGCAGCAGAGCGAGAGGCATTGGTGTTTCGACAGTTACTGTTCGATTTAGCACCACAGAAAGCAGCAGGAGAGAAATGTTTCCCTGGAAACCTCTCACACACATTCACGTGTACACACAAATGCATGCACACACAAGCACATGCACAAATATGCGCACACAGACGCAGACGCAAACATACAGTGAGGGAAAAAAGTATTTGATCCCCTGCTGATTTTGTACGTTTGCCCACTGACAAAGAAATTATCAGTCTCTAGTTTTTATGGTAGGTTTATTTTAACATTGAGAGACAGAATAACAACAACAACAAAAAATTGGTAACACACTACGCCGTGAAGGACTGATCTCCTGCAGCGCCCGCAAGGTCCCCCTGCTCAAGAAAGCACAAATACATGCCCGTCTGAAGTTTGCCAATGAACATCTGAATGATTCAGAGGACAACTGGGTGAAAGTGTTGTGGTCAGATGAGACCAAAATGGAGCTCTTTGGCATCAACTCAACTCNAATGCTGCCTATGACCCCAAGAACACCATCCCCACCGTCAAACATGGAGGTGGAAACATTATGCTTTGGGGGTGTTTTTCTGGGGGACAGGACAACTTCACCGCATCAAAGGGACAATGGACGGGGCCATGTACCGTCAAATCTTGGGTGAGAACCTCCTTCCCTCAGCCAGGGTATTGAAAATGGGTCGTGGATGGGTATTCTAACATGATAATGACCCAAAACACACGGCCAAGGCAACAAAGGAGTGGCTCAAGAAGAAGCACATTAAGGTCCTGGAGTGGCCTAGCCAGTCTCCAGACCTTAATCCCATAGAAAATCTGTGGAGGGAGCTGAAGGTTCGAGTTGCCAAACGTCAGCCTCGAAACCTTAATGACTTGGAGAAGATCTGCAAAGAGGAGTGGGACAAAATCCCTCCTGAGATGTGTGCAAACCTGGTGGCCAACTACAATAAAACGTCTGACCTCTGTGATTGCCAACAACGGTTTTGCCACCAAGTACTAAGTCATGTTTTGCAGAGGGGTCAAATACTTATTTCCCTCATTAAAATGCAAATCTATTTATAACATTTTTCACATGCGTTTTTCTTGATTTTTTTGTTGTTATCTTTCTCTCACTGTTCAAATAAACCTACCATTAAAATTATAGACTGATCATTTCTTTGTCAGTGGGCAAACGTACAAAATCAGCAGGGGATCAAATACTTTTTTCCCTCACTGTATATAGGGCAACAGCCTCTAAGGTGCAGGGTTGAGTAACCGGGTGGTTATTTATTAAGTCTGATGGCCTTGAGATAGAAGCTGTTTTTCCGTCTTTCGGTCCCAGCTTTGATGCACCTGTACTGACCTCGCCTTCTGGATGGTGGCGGGGTGAACAGGTCGTGGCTCGTGGGGTTGATGTCCTTGATTATTTTCTATGCCAGGTGAAATCGCGCATCATTAGCTCATTGTTATGGATGTATCCAAATAAATGTCACTGGAAAACAGCTGGCAAGCAGTGTAACACACATCCAATGTGCCATATTCAGTCTCTAGGCTTCATTAGAAAGAGCTGTCGGACTCCATCTCACCGCATTCCGTTTCTGGGTCTCGAGCTAGACTCACTCGCATATCACACTTTTCTATCCCCACGAAGGGTGTCCGGCTCTGCTTAGCCAAATTTTGTCTGGGACACACAGTGCGTTTTCGACAGTGCCTATGCCTACTGAGGATGATGGCTTTTGTGATGGAAGTCGTCCCGTGGGGGTATTGTTGATACAGCCCATCCAGCGGTGATTGCCTGCCATTTACCTGGACGCATCTCGCAGCCGGTCTCTTCGGGTGCCCCTGTCAGGCCTATGGGCCATGACCCAATGATGGGACCCTCTGCTACTGTCATGGGCTGAGATGTATCCCCCCGAGGGTGGGGTGTGCTGTATGAAGGCAACTAGATTCTGGGGGGTACGGACACTAGTGCGGAGAGCACTGCATGTCAACTACCCGGAGTATCTGGCACTCAGGTGCTTTCCCCTGTTTTTGGCAGGCTTGCTTGTGCTAGTAAGAACCGACAATATGTCAGTGGTGGCGTGCATCAAGAGATGGGGAGAGACTGTCTCCTAACATTGGCTCGCTCCCTATTGTTGGAAGCAGTGCGTTTTGGGCAACGCATCTCCCCGGTTGCCTCAACTTGGGTGCAGATCTTTTATCCAGGTGGGACCCTCTCTCTCACAAGTGGAAGCTCTCCCAGGTATGGGATATTTTTGGCAGGGCCAATGTAGATATTTACGCATCACAAGAAAACAAGCAGTGTCATCTATTTTTCTCATGAGGGACCCTTTGGGAACGGACGCTCTGGCGCACCAGTGGCCTCGGACCCTGCTTTGCAAATTTTTGCCAGTGGTTCTGATTCAGCCCACATTGGAGTGGGTGCACCGGGAGGGCTTACCGTTGATTCTAGTAGCTCCCCGTTGGCCCAGGCAGCCTTGGTTCGCAGAGATCATTTGCCTTTTATGTGGGGACCTGTGGAAGCTCCAGTTGCGCAGGGACCTGTTGTCCTAGGCGCACCAGAGATTTGGATTCTATGGGCCTGGCCCCTAAGAGAGCCAATTTGATGGCTAGAGGTTTACCTCCGAATGATATTGCTACCATTTGGTCTGCAAGGGCGCCCACCATGAGAAGGCTGTATGCGTATAAGTGGCAAGCGTATGGTGCCAAGATAAAGGTCTTGTTTCTTTTCAGTGCTCTGTGAGGGACATGGCTACAGTCTCAGTGTGTCATGTAGGAATTGACGGGACCTCACCGGGAGCTCACCCCCTGGTGGTGCGGTTCCTGAAAGGCGTACATCATCTCAGGCCAGTCGTTTAACCTATTGTGCCCACATGGGACTTGGAACTGGTCTTGTAGGCACAGTGTGCCTCTGGAGTTGGTGGATGGGAAGATCTCCTACAAAACCTCCCTGCTCATGGCTTTGGCTAAATGTGTTGGGGACCTCCAAGCGTTATCCGTACACCCTTCCTGTACTCACTTCGCTCCAGGCGTCTCTAAGGTGACGTTGTGTCCAAATGATACGAAAGTCTTATGTCCTTACTGGTCCTTAGCTTTTGAGCTTTTTCCATTTTTGCCTCCTCCTTTTGCTTCTGAAGAGCAACAGTGGTTACATGCTCTGTGTCCGGTGTGAGTTTTACACACGTACAGAGAATGGGCCCACGATATCCAGTTATGTGACCAACCTTTTGTCTGTTTTGCTAATCCAGCTCGTGACAGGGCACTCTCTAAGCAGTGTCTCGCCCACTGGATTGTGTTGGGGTCCGCTTGGGGGTGATTATATTTCCCCATAGTATGTTGTACCGAAGTTGACTGACTTAAAGGGAACATAACAGTATGACTATAACTACTGTTCCCTTAAGGAGGGAAAAGAGGTACAACACCTGTTTCGCCCCATACCGTCCGTTCCTGCGCTCGAGGGGAAGAGTGGTATTAAAATGAAGGAATGAAATGAGCCTCACGCTTATAACCTGTGGAAGGCGGGGCTTCCAGCGAGGCGTGTAATTTCATTGGCCTTGTCAGGCATGATTGGAGATCCTTTAACCCAAAGTCACGAGAGTTTGACTATAGATTGGGTCTATAGGCAAATTATGAGGGCACACATTTTTTTATTCTGAATAACAGGATACTGCTATTTATAGCCTACTTCAATATGGAAAAGGGTCTGCAATACATGTCATGTTAATATGATTTTCAGTTTACTTCCTTATGACTGGTTTCACATGTCTCCAGTGATTATAAGGCAAAATAAAACAAGTGTAGTTCCAGTGAAGGGAAACCTTAATGCTACAGCATACAATGACATTCTAGACGATTCTGTGCATTCAACTTTGTAGCAACAGTATAGGGAAGGCCCTTTCTTGTTTCAGGATGACAATGTCCCCATGCACAAAGTGAGGTCCATACAGAAATGGTTTGTCGAGATCGGTGTGGAAGAACATGACTGGCCTGCACAGAGCCCTGACCTCAACCTCATCGAACACCATTGGGATGAATTGGAACGCTGACTGCGAGCCAGGCCTAATCACTCAACATCAGTGCCCGACCTCACTAATGCTCTTGTGGCTGAATGGAAGCAAGTACCCACAGCATTGTTCCAACATCTTCCCAGAAGGGAAGGCTATTATAGCAGCAAAGGGGGGACCAACTCCATATTAATGCCCATAATCTTTGAATGAGATGTTCGACGAGCAGGTGTCCGCATATTTTGGTCATGTAATATATGTTTGTGCTTGTTTGTGTGTCTCACTGTCTGTGGATTGAGAACAGTTCCTCTGAGCTCATATGAAGCCTATCAAATTTCCCTTCCTCCTCCTCCTTTATCCCTCCTTCCCTCGGATCTCTCCCTCTGACAGTGAGTCCTTCGGTTCAGCTCCCAGCCTGGGGCCTCTCTGATGAGAACTCACTGTGGATCTTAGAACCTTAATGGGGTGTAGAGAAAGAGAGGAGAGTGAGGAAGAGAGAGTGGGAAAGAGGAGAGGAGCGAGCGATCGATACCAGTGCTAAATCGGGCATTGCATTGGCACTAAAGGGTTAATGGCTGGAAGACAACCACCTGGCCTCATGACCACAGAATGTACCTCTGACCTTGATGTTAAGTTCATTTGAGATTGGATCTGGCAGTCCATTATATTAGTAGTTCCTCACTTATCATGCTCTTATGCTATAGGTGATGGCCAAGTGGTCTAAGCGTTCCACTAAGTGTGTTCTCACAATAGTGGCCTGTCACTGTGTGGAAAACTAGAAAGAGTATGTGCACCCAACTACCTACCGCCACCCACACCCATGCCAGACAATACAACAGACAAAGCACACATTTTTCATGTAGTGTCTGCACTTGGAAATATCCTCTTGAACCAGCCAAACTCACACTGCACAGATCTCAGAAGTAATGCTGACAGTGTGATGGGAGATTTGGGAGCTTTGAAGGCTTGAGCACACTACACCACAAAGAACAGATAGTAATCCTCTCTTCACTTCTGCATAAAATGTGTCAAATTCAAATTTGGTGTCAGCATAAGGCTATGGCTACACAGAGAGGTATGAACACGGATGAACATCAATTGTCCATTTTTGTCCGGCAAAAGTTAAACTCAAGTAAACTATTTTCGGACGATGTTCATACATAAAAGGCAGACATATTGTGCGTTGACAGAACATCATCTCCACTGTCCAACATCCGCCAATGGAAGACTCCTATTGAGAAAAAATATATTTATGGCCTCAGGCTAACTGCCACGTCCTGTATATTGGTTCGGTAGCATTAATGCATAATGAATGGTCATATGGAAGATAAGGGCTGAAACTGGATCCCATCTGTGAAATTATCTCACCCACTAAATAACTGTATCCTGCTGTTACGGACTACTACGGAAAACGGCTTCCTGTTCTGTCCATTCTGTTATGTTCTCTGTTAACCTCATCTGTTCACTTTGGCTCTATGGGTTTGCTGTGTTCTGTTCTGTGGTGGACAAACAAAGACCAGGATAGAATGTAACAGCCTTGGGNGCTTTCCACAAGGTACACAATCTCCATCGACGTATGAACGTCAATATTGGCCACAAATCGTTAAGAGGGCTCATTGAGTAAAAATTATCACATGCTGTCTCAGTCATATAAATGGAAATCAATGCTATGAAATACATATATAATAGCAATTGCAGATGTGTGTGTGGGTGCGTGCACCGCAATTTCAAATCAAATCAAATTGTATTTGTCACATGCGCCAAATTCAACAGGTTTACCTTACCTTACCATGAAATGCTCACTTTACAAGCCCTTAACCAAAAATGCAGTTCAAGAAAATATTTACTAAATAAAAAAAATTAAAAAAAAGGTAACAACAATAACGAGGTTATTTACAGGGGTAAATAGTCCAGGTGGCCATTTAATTAATTGTTCAGCAGTCTTATAGCTTCGGGGTAGAAGCTGTTAAGGAGCCTTTTGGTCATAGACTTGGTGCTCCAGAACTGCTTGTCGTGCGGTAGCAGAGAGAACAGTCTTTGACAATTTTTTGGGCCTTCCTCTGACACCGTCTAGTATATAGGTCCTGGATGTCAGGAAGCTTGGCCCCAGTGATGTACTGGGCCACATTACCCTCTGTAGCACCTTAGGGTCAGATGCCGAGCAGTTGCCATACCAGGCGGTGATGCAACCGGTCGGGATGCTCTCGATGGTGCAGCTGTTTTCAGCCAAAAATGTTTTTCATGAAAATATCCATGCCACAGAACATCAAATGTCAATCGGCATGGAGGAATCCAATTGCATACATGAGAGGAGCGAGGTAGAAGAAACATGCATTCCAATAACACGCATGAGATATTATCCATATTGCGTGAGTACTGTCTTGGATAAGGCCCTCATCAAATAGCAAGTGATGGGATTGCTGAGCATAGGATAGGTGGAGTCCATGCTACTAAACAATCTGTAAATGTAATGGTTTATTAGCACTTAATAAACATGTAATTAATGCTGAATAAAGCATGAATAAGAGAGTAAGTAATCTATCCTTGTGATTTAGGCCTCAAAGGTTCGTTCCATGATGGCTCGGCAGTCAGTAAGCCATCAATTAATTTCAGCTTTTGTAACCTGAATTCTAACCTTTTGTAACCTAGTGTTTTATGTAAATACCTGCAAATATGCATTATTGACCACAGGGAAGACAACAACAACATGATTGACCACAGGGAAGACAACAACATGATTGACCACAGGGAAGACAACAACATGATTGGCCACAGGGAAGGCAACAACATGATTGACCACAGGGAAGACAACAACATGATTGACCACAGGGAAGACAACAACATGATTGACCACATGGAAGGCAACAACATGATTGACCACAGGGAAGGCAACAACATGATTGACCACAGGGAAGACAACAACATGATTGACCACAGGGAAAACAACATGATTAACCACACTTTTTCATTTGCCCAATGATTAAAGAGGCACTATGCAGAAATTGTGCTGCCATTTCCCAGTTGCTAAAATTCTAATAGTTTGCTTAATTTTAGTTTATGTGCCAAACAAGCAAGTATAGTGTAGAGAAGCATTGTATCATCTAAACTGACGTATTAAATATATTTTCCATAACAAAAAATATAGTATTTTCAGCTGTTTGAAGCTGGTGGATAAAACTGAATGTAAAAGACAAAAAAACTAAACTTTATAATGGGAAGCATAGAAATAACACACATAGAACAGCTCCACCGCTTCTTAGACTCAATGCCCTTGCATGCAGGACTTTATACGTCAATGGTGGTCGGTGGGCTGCCCGGCCATGTGCCTGATCAATAAACCAGCAGTGGGGACTTCGGCTTGACAACACATAATCCCACCAGTCTCTCTGCTCATTACTGGTTTGATTTGGAGTGCTGCTTTGTGGTCTTGTTGATAGGCTCCCCAGGCACTCCAATTCACTCAACGGCTGCTTTGCTGTCTCTCGCTCAGAGCATGGAGAGGGTTCTAAGAGGACTCCCAGCCACAGTCTGAAGAGGCCCCAGTCAGTCAGACACACACAGACCATAACACATTTTCTTGCACGCAAACTCACACGCACACACACGCGCACACACACACACACACCTATCACAAACTCACATAAAGGCAATGATTGCATGTATACATCAAACAAACACACACGCATGCAGACCCACTCCTCCACAAAGTCGGTAGACTATGCTGATGTGTACAGAATTTCACCACGGTACAGTCAATCCCATTGTTAATTTAGGGACTGTACACACTTTACTCAAAAGATAGCAAATGACAGAGGGAGAGCAAGAGAAATAGCCCGTGAGGGAGAGAGAGAAAGCAAGGGGGCAAGACATATGGGACTGCCCGGTGACTGAACTTTGTGCGTTATAAGAATGGGATCATAAAGGGGGGAAGTAGCGCTGGCAAGTAGTGACTGTGCTCGCTAAATCATCTGCTCTGCCTACATTAAAAAAAAAATGTTTTTAAAGCACTGTCGAATACTAGTTCCATTTCATAGCTAACTGCCTCTCTCCTCCGATCCTCAGCCTAGTGATCATGGGGCGACGTCACAAGGTGATTTTTTACAGAAGGGCTGCGTTTGGGAAAAATAAATTAAAGGAGGAGAGGCACAGAGAGTGAGGGAAAAGGAGAATGAGAGACTAAAACGAACAGATAAAGAGAGAGAGCCTCCAACAGTAAACTTGCTCCTGAGTGGCGCAGCGGTCTAAGGCACTGCATCTCAGTGCAAGAGGCGTCACTACAGTCCCTGGTTTGAATCCAGGCTGTATCATATCCGTCTGTGATTGGGAGTCCCATAGGGTGGCGCACAATTGGCCCAGCGTCGTCCGGGTTTGGCCGGGGTAGGCCGTCATTGTAAATAAGAATTTGACTTGCCTAGTTAAATAAAGGTTAAATAAAATAAATAAAAAAGTATTGACCATAGCAATGAGTCTGCAAAGTAAATGTAATCTAAATGGGACAAGGTAAATTGAAATACAATGAATGCGTATTTCACAGATATTAGGAACTGAAAGTGTAAAAACTGATAATATGGACAGATCAGACCCAGATAACCAGCCTGGCCTCAGAGCCATGCGAAGGACATTATACATATTTTTGTGCAACTCCAAGACGTATGATAATACAATGCTATATGTCTTCAGAGACGTATGATACAGTTGAATTCGGAAGTTTACATACACCTTAGCCAAATACATTTAAACTCAGTTTTTCACAATTCCTGACATTCAATCCTAGTAAAAATTCCCTGTCTTAGGTCAGTTAGGATCACCATTTTATTTTAAGAATGTGAAATGTCAGAATAATAGTAGAGAGAATGATTTATTTCAGCTTGTATTTCTTTCATCACATTCCCAGTGGGTCAGAAGTTTACATACACGCAATTAGTATTTGGTAGCATTGCCTTTAAATTGCTTAACTTGGGTCAAAAGCTTCCCACAATAATTTGGGTGAATTTTGGACCATTCCTCCTGACAGAGCTGGTGTAACTGAGTTAGGTTCGTAGGCCTCCTTGCTCGCACACACTTTTTCAGTATTGCCCACAAATTTTCTATAGGATTGAGGTCAGGGCTTTGTGATGGCCACTCCAATACCTTGACTTTGTTGTCCTTAAGCCATTTTGCCACAACTTTGGAAGTATGCTTGGGGTCATTGTCCAATTGGAAGACCCATTTGCGACCAAGCTTTAACTTCCTGACTGATGTCTTGAGATGTTGCTTCAATATATCCACATAATTTTCCATCCTCATGATGCCATCTATTTTGTGAAGTGCACCAGTCCCTCCTGCAGCAAAGAACCCCCACAACATGATGCTGCCACCCCTGTGCTTCACAGTTGGGATGGTGTTCTTTGGCTTGCAAGCCTTCCCCTTTTTCCTCCAAACATAAGGATGGTCATTATGGCCAAACAGTTCCAAAAGTACAATCTTTGTCCCCATGTACAGTTGCAAACCATAGTCTGGCTTTTTTATGGCGGTTTTGGAGCAGTGGCTTCTTCCTTGCTGAGCGGCCTTTCAGGTTATGTCGATATAGGACTCATTTTACTGTGGATATAGATACTTTTGTACCTGTTTCCTCCAGCATCTTCACAAGGTCCTTTGCTGTTGTTCTGGGATTGATTTGCACTTTTCGCACCAAAGTACGTTCATCTCTAGGAGACAGAACGTGTCTCCTTCCTGAGCGGTTTGACGGCTGCGTGGTCCCATGGTGTTTATACTTGCGTACTATTGTTTGTACAGATGAACGTGGTTCCTTCAGGTGTTTGGAAATTGCTCCGAAGGATGAACCAGACTCGTGGTCTACAATTTCTTTTCTGAGGCTGATTTATTTTGATTTTCCCATGATTTCAAGCAAAGAGGCACTGAGTTTGAAGGTAGGCCATGAAATAGGCTTCTAAAGCCATGACATCATTTTCTGGAATTTTCCAAGCTGTTTAAAGGTACAGTCAACTTAGTGTATGTAAACTTCTGACCCACTGGAATTGTGATACAGGGAATTATAACTGAAATAACCTGTCTGTAAACAATTGTTTGAAAAATTACTTGTGTCATGCAAAGTAGATATCCTAACCGACTTGCCAAAACTATAGTTTGTAAACAAGACATTTGTGGAGTGGTTGAAAAACGAGTTTTAATGACTCCAACCTAAGTGTATGTAAACTTCCGACTTCAACTGTAAGTCCTGTTATTCAATTCTTATGATATTGTACGACCGGGTAAGACGTATGATACTTTACGTCCAATAATGTGTATGCTACTGTAAGACCGCTATTCCATTCATGATGTAACCTAACATAAGACCAGGTTGAGATGAGAGAACAGTGCATTGAACAGTGTGGTGTACTACCACCATGGTAACAGTGAAACCTACTATTCTTGCCTCCTCGATAGTGCACGTCTGTCCGTCTGATATGGAACGTGTCCAGTGGGGTGAGTTTGCTGATCAGTCTTTATTGAATTGAGCAGTCTGTCATTATTTTGCCAGCATTAGGTAGTGACGACATTGTTTTTAGAGCAATATGATGGCTTGATGTCAGGTGGTGTCTGGGGCTGAAGACCATCTTGAGATAAGGACATTTCACTTATATTTTCACACAAACCATGCATTTATGATGTCAATGGTGGCTTTGCACACAGGTTTGCGTTCTGATCAGATGACTGAATTACTGAATCAACCATTTGGGGAGATGAGAAATCCACAGGATTGGATAGAGAGGAAAGAAGAGAACAATAAGATTTGAGAGAGATTTATGTTGTTACCGTTATGGCTTTACTGACATTTTCAACCTCTCACTGACCCAGTCTGTAATACCTACATGTTTCAAGCAGACCACCATTGTCACGATCTTCGGAATGGACAGACCAAGGCGCAGCGAGGCATCCAGTATACATCTTTTATTAGTTACGTAACTGGGACAAAAAACAACAAAAACACACGAAGATCGTAACGTTGAAACATAACATGAAACACAATGAAGCTATGCTCAAACAATAACCCACAAAACCTAAATGAAAACCCCAAACATATATATGGTTCCCAATTAGAGACAACGACACACAGCTGCCTCTAATTGGGAACCATTAGCCCAACATAGAAATATATCACCTAGAACATAAAAAACACTACACCAAAAACAAAACTAAACACACCAGCCTGTCTTCTCAGGCCTGGACGTGACAGTACCCC
Source organism: Hucho hucho (assembly GCA_003317085.1). Lineage (NCBI taxonomy): Eukaryota > Metazoa > Chordata > Actinopteri > Salmoniformes > Salmonidae > Hucho > Hucho hucho. The sequence continues at coordinate 1,208,132 of QNTS01000225.1, forward strand.
CCCCCCCAAAGGCGCGGACTCCGATCGCGCCACAAGTCCATGGGGGGGTCTTCGGGTGGGTCTTTTAGTCCCAGGTGGCGGCTCCGGTGCTGGCCGTACTGACTCGAGGTCACGCACCGGAGGCCCTGGGCAATTAGCCGTACTGGGGACCCTCTCTGGCAGTCCCGGACTGTGGACCCTCTCTGGCGGTCCAGGACTGGGGACCCTCTCTGGCGGTTCCGGACAGGGGACCTTCTCTGGCGGTTCCGGACAGGGGACCTTCTCTGGCGGTTCCGGACAGGGGACCTTCTCAGGAGGTCCCGGACAGGGGACCTTCTCTGGAGGTCCCGGACATGGGACGCGCACTGGCCCTCTGGTGCGGGGAGCAGGAACGAACCGTGCTGGACTCACTAAATGCACGGACCCTCTGGTGCGGGGAGCAGGTACGGGCCGTGATGGGCTCTCTAATCGCACTGGCACTCTGGTGCGGGGAGCAGGAACCGGCCATACTGGGCTCATTACGCGCACTGGCACTCTGGTGCGGGGAGCAGGAACCGGCCGTACTGGGCTCATTACGCGCACTGGCACTCTGGTGCGGGGAGCAGGAACCGGCCGTACTGGGCTCATTATGCGCACTGGCACTCTGGTGCGGGGAGCAGGAACCGGCCGTACTGGGCTCATTACGCGCACTGGCACTCTGGTGCGGGNCAGGGACAGGACGTGCTGGGTCCACGACGGGCACAGGGATCCTGGAGCGTGGAGCAGGGACAGGACGTGCTGGGTCCACGACGGGCACAGGGATCCTGGAGCGTGGAACAGGGACAGGACGTGCTGAGTCCACGACGGGCACAGGGATCCTGGAGCGTGGAGCAGGGACAGGACGTGCTGGGTCCACAACGGGCACAGGGATCCTGGAGCGTGGAACAGGGACAGGACGTGCTGGACTCTCTAAGCGCACAGGGGGCCTGGTGCGTGGAGCCGGAACAGGACGTGCTGGACTCTCTAAGCGTACAGGGGGCCTGGTGCGCGGAGCCGGAACAGGACGTACTGGGCTGAGGATGCGAACCGGAGACCCCACACGCAGAACCGGTGCAGGATATCTCGGTCCCAGAAGGTGTACTGGAGACCTAGCACGCAGAGCCAGCACCACTCTACCAGGTAGCACACTCACCCTCCCCTGGCAGATGAGTGGAGCTGGAATCTCACGCCCCAGGCTCTGGACACGCACCGGAGACACTGCACGCAGAACCGGTGCAGGATATCCTGGTTCAAGGAGGCGCACTGGAGACCAGGAGCGCTGAGCCGGCACCACTCTTCCAGGCTGCACACTCACCCTCCCCTGACTGATGAGTGGTGCTGGAATCTCTCTCACCGGGCTGTAAACGCACACTGGAGACACCGTGCGCAAAACTGCATAGCACGGCGTCTTACCAGTGCGACGCTCCCTCCGACGCTCCCTCCAGAGAGCACGAGGGGTTGGCTCAGGAGTCCATCCTGAACCGTCCAAACTCCTCGTGTGCCCCCCCCCAAAAGTTTTTTGGGGCTGCCTTTCGGGCGTCCTAGCCAGGCGATGTCTAACAAACTCTCCTCTATCTGGATCCCATGCTCCATATAGATCCTCGTACCTGCGCCGCTCTGCCGCCGCTGCTTCCAGTTCCTCTCTAGGACGGCGATACTCTCCAGGCTGGGTCCAAGCACCTCCATTAAATAGTTCCTCCTCCCAAGTCCTGAACTCCCGGGTCTCTCGCTGCTTGGTCTTTTTATGGTGGGTTATTCTGTCACGATCTTCGGAACGGACAGACCAAGGCGCAGCGAGGCATCTAGTATACATCTTTTATTAGTTACGTAACTGGGACAAAACACACGAAGATCGTAACGTTGAAACATAACATGAAACACAATGAAGCTATGCTCAAACAATAACCCACAAAACCTAAATGAAAACCCCAAACATATATATGGTTCCCAATTAGAGACAATGACACACAGCTGCCTCTAATTGGGAACCATTAGCCCAACATAGAAATATATCACCTAGAACATAAAAAACCCTACACCAAAAACAAAACTAAACACACCAGCCTGTCTTCTCAGGCCTGGACGTGACAACCATAGTCCATGTGCCCAAGAAGGCCAAGGTAACCTGTCTAAATGACCACCGCCCGGTAGCACTCCCATCTGTAGCCATGAAATGCTTTTAAAAGGCTGGTCATCGCTCAAATCAACACCATCAGCCCAGACACCCTGGACCCACTCCAATTCGCATACCACCCCAACAGATCCACAGTAATACAATCTCTATTGCACTCCACACTGCCCTCTCCCACCTGGACAAGAGGAACACCTACATGAGAATGGTGTTCATTGACTATAGCTTAGTGTTCATAACCCTAGTGCACTCCAAGCTAATCACTAAGCTCAGCACCCTGGGACTGAACACCTCCCTGGATCCTGGGCCGAGCATGTCCAAATCCACATCGATGGCGCTCTACTGGAGAGGGTTGAGAGCTTTAAATTCCTCTGTGTCCACATCACTAAGGAATTATCATGGTCCACACACACCAACACAGTCGTGAAGAAGGCACGACAACGCTTCTTTCCCCTCAGGAGCCCTCAGATCTTCAAAACATTGAGAGCATCTTGACTGGTGGCTTCACCGCTTGGTATGGCAAATGCTTGGCATCCGACCGCAAGACGCTACAGAGGGTGGTGGGTACGGCCCAGTACATCACTGGGGCCGAGCTCCCTCCCATCAAGGACCTCTAGACCAAGCAGTGTCAGTTTCTAGGGAAGGCCCTAGAAATTGTCAAAGACTCCAACCACCCAAGTCATAGACTGTTCTCTCTCTGCTACCGCATGGCAAGCGGTACCGATGCACCAAGTCTGGAATCAACAGGACTCTGTACAGCTTCTACTGTACCCCCAAGCCATAAGACTGCTAAATAGTTAGTGTAATAGTTAACCAATAGCTACCTGGACTATCTGCATTGACTCTTTTTGCACTAACTCATCACATACGCTGATTATATCTATCTTGTTGCCTAGTCATTTTATCCCTACCTATATGTACATATCTAGCTCAATTACCTCGTACCCCTGCACAGCGACTCAGTACTGGTAGCCCATGAATATAGCATTACTCATTGTGTATTTAGCTATTCCTCGTGTTATTATTTTTCTATTATTTCTCTTTTTTTCTCTGCGTTGTTGGGAAGGGGGCCATCAGTAAGCATTTCACTGTTAGTCTACACCAGTTTTTTTCTAAGCATGTGACATAACATTTTATTTGATTCAATTTATTTCTACAAATCTTTCCTCTCCATCCTTTCCCTTCCTCCCTTTGTATTTGCGAGAAACAAAATCATTTCTCTGGGGAATCTTCTGACGCCGATGCTTCCTCTAGCCCATAATGATCGGGACAACAGATATTAATAATTTTGCCTGGGAACGGCAACCATACTGTGCAGACACATCACAAAGACGAATGGAGGACACGCACTTTTCATTAGTAAGCAAAAGTTCAGCAGTCCAGAGAGTGGCAGTGTGTGTGCGTGTGTATGAGAAAGAGTATGCTCAGGCCCTCTATCTTGGAAATGCCAACCTCCGATATTTATAACAAACGACTCCATAGCTACATAACTTTGACATATTTATTCCGTAATAAAGTTCAATTTTCCTTTTTATCGACTGTGAGTCATTTTAAATCATCATCAGGAATCCCGCTGTATCATAAAACACAAATGGGACATTTTCATATAAGTTGTATAAAGGAAGATCCCTTCATGTACTCTGAAACACAAGCTGTATAATAAGGAAAATATTCATTTATAATGGGAAAACTAGGATCAATATAATCAAGTTCTGGGTCCTTCAACCTAATTGATTCAGATTGATCACTCACAAACCAAGACCATTAAAAGGGTGGATACGCGCACAAACACAAGACACACAGAAGGTGGACTTTACTATACACACATTTCATGCACACAGACTGAAATTAAACCGTAAACATCGATTTGGCCATTTGTTCCTTCGGTCCTTCAGGTGCAAACAAACGATGCACATGTCATAGGGGACTTGAGTAATATGCCCCAAAGCTATCTAAGTGCATTTCATTTGAGGCTTTATCAAAAATATGTAGTTACAGATTCTCTTTCAGCTAAATTAAGAGCATACAGAGCTGCCGGGCTACCCTTTAGCTCATTATTGCTAATTAGTCCTAGGTGAGTAATTAGCTGCCCATTCTTCTAAGTGTTGTGTAAGATGCTCTTCTGACTTCAAAATAAGAGCGTGATAATTGGCACTTTACTTGCTGTACGTTAAATGCTACCCAATCAACGGTCATCAAGATGTTCCAAGAGAAAGAATCAGACTTAATGAGAGCAAGGTAAAAAAAAAGTTAATTCTTTAATAAAAAATACATTTATACATTTGAGATCGGCAGCATTAACTTGCATTTGCCCTCTTGCACAATTCCGAACACCAAGGGGGAAAGGGGGGAAATCTACTGTACAACCATGTGAAAATAAAACACTTTCTGGGAAAGTACATTGGTACAGGTACGTCGGATTGAACTAACAAACCAACAAAAAGGTAATACAACCATAAAAAAAACAAAAAAAAACATGAACAGGAGAATATTGATTTGGGTAATAATACCACAAGGTCGCTTCAGTCCTTCTACAACTACAGCAGCTTGGTGTCAAATATGGTGACATCATCAGATGGCGCCACTAAACACTTGGAACTACAACATGGATTTTGATGTATATCAAGGAGTTCACAGCAATGGAAGCATTTTCTTTTAGTCACGGCTGGATGGCCTTGACTGTTGGAAGAGTATAATTATTATTGCGTACAGGAAAAGTTCAACTAAGACTGTGTTCCAAACCAAAAACGTGTACCCTTTACCACAGCCCTTTGAGGATTGGCCTGCGTAAATCGTTAGGGGAGGATAGGTAAGACAGATCGCCTCACTCTATTAAACCCTGCAATAGGCTATGTGGCGTACTGTCAAATTGGTTTAACACATCCAGACCTTATCTGCGAGGGCGAACGACTGAAAGAACAGGGCAAAGACACACATTTTGAGTTTGGAACAAGAGCAAAGTGTTTATGGGACAGTACACTGCGTTCACAAAAAGACACTGGAGAATGTCTAGACAGTCTGTTTCACACACAGAGACAGGCACAAACACAGTCAAACGTCCAAATTGGTACAGTGACTACAGAAAGACTGGGAAAAGACCAGCCTGCAAGCCCGCTACACTGGTAGGAGTGGTCTACTAGGAGTCTGCTAGTTTACCTGTGTTGGTCTGTGCTGGAATTTTAACTGATTTGAGGTCAGTTACAGGCCTTCTCAGGTAAGATTTAAAACTATAAAAGATCTTAATGTTCAAAAACATAATTTTAATCTTAACACACGGAAAACCAGCAGGTTGCGTGCAATCATTCCAGAATCTCTGCTCCACTGGTCAATGATGAATATAGAGGATAGCACAGTATAGAAAATACATTGAAGACAGACACTCACATTTTACAATACAGTTTGCTCTAGCTTTTGAGAGGTCTGCATACTTTATTGGCCGAGTCTAATCCAGTATTGTGACATTTTGGATCTTGCATGTGCTTGATGTAAATAACCAACTAGGGCCAGTACTGACAATTGTTTCCCTCAAAATTCTCTGCAACCTATGGGTGCTAAAGTTTTAGCTCATAATAGTTGAGGTAAAGACTAGTTACTAGGGGTATTGTCTCTGCTCGGGGGAATCTTTGTCCTGGAGCACTGGCAACGTTCTTAATTAATTCTTTAAGTATCAATGTGCTTTGAAAATAAGCAAGCCAGTGGGCCATTTTCAACAGTAGTTTTGTGTGGGAAAAGTGCTTAAGAGTAGATAGTGAGGGAGCACAAAAAAGAGTCAGGTGTCAAATAGTTCTGTACACCAGTAGGGAACGATTCAATGGACATTTGGGGTGGATCAAATTAAAAGCACTTAGAGCCATAAGTGAACTCAATTCAGGGGGAGCACATTCTAACATAAACGGCTTAACTGATCAAATTAAAATAAAACATCTCAAGAGAGTTGAACGTTTTCAATATGCCCCCCTTTTCAAACAGCCGGTTCAAAACCAAAATATATGAAAGAACAGAGAACTAAAAACAAAAAACACCAACTTCCAATGCATATTCGCTGCAAATATATAAACTCAAAACATCTGAACTCTTGTTAATTATAATATACTGTATGTGTGCATAAAAAAGTAATTCATCTCCTTAATATAAATCAAATAAAACTCTGTAGAACAGAACATAAGGAGTCGACTTAAACGTGGACCAGCTGCACATTGTTTAGTTCTCTTTAATGTTTGTTCTCTCCTTCCAGGTGGGCTTTTTGAACTTTGACCTCGCAGTAGAGCACCTTGGGAGGGCTGGGGAGGCGGGCATTGCAGCAGAAAGATGATGACAACCCGAAAACAAAGTCCCTATCCAAACCGAGGAGCCTAACACAGCACACATACAGTAGGGGTGTAGGGGAGTGCTTTGGCAGAGGAGAGGTCTACTCTTTTTCTATGGTACTGCAGTTTCTGTTAATTTTCAAAGGCGCCCTTGATTCATATAAGTTAGTAATAACACAAAGGGGTAATCTAAGTTGGTCAAAGGTGTATTGTGGCAGTGATATAACTGAATTGGGTAGACCAGCACTGAAATAGAGGACATTTTTCCTTCAGTGCTGAGCTATATTTAAGGGACCAGCAGACAACATGGTCCCTTCAAGAGTATGGTTCCACTCTCTGCATTCTAAGCAGACTTACGCTCCTATTCGGTGTAGCGCGGGTTAGCCTCCAGGTCCTCAGTGTGGGCAAGACTGCATATTGGATGCATCTGGCAAATCGTAACGGAGAGACGGGAGCAGACTCCGCCCCTTCAAAGACCGCTGATGAATGAAAAGAGTTCTGAACGGAATCAGCCGTTGCTCCTTGTGACATCGGTCACCGCCTGCGGAGGATAGGTTTATTTTGATGTTTCATTATTTCGAAAACAGATCAAAGTACATTCACAATTCCATCTAGTTTATTTTGTGCTAGATTAACATGAGTCAATACGGTTGAAGTTGTGGATAGACAGAGTATATCAGAGGTTATAGGGCTGGACCAAGCAGCAACACACAACTAACTGATTCTTGATTAGTGTCTTGCACCAAACTGAATAAAACTGACTGAAATGGGGACTACCTTGACGTGTCCAATAAGAAAAGTTCATTTACATTTTTTATTTAAAAACATTTTGTAACAGTTAGTGTGCCTTACTGAACATGTCCCAGTTGTATGCCTGCTTGTCTGGAGCAAAAAGCCTGCACCAGCAGGGTTAGGTTCTCCTAAATTCTCTAAGTTCCATGGGGTCCATATATTACCTTTGGCGGACGGAGCCGTAGGAGTCCAGGAGCTGAGTGCTGGCCACCTCCAGGTTCCAGTCGTACATCTCCAGCACCTTGAGACACTCCGTCCTGGTCTTCAGGCCAAGACAGAACAGCTGCTCAACCTGAGAGCAACAGGATCCGTTACAACACACCATCAAAACTTATGTATCCGTCATCAGATATTTCAATCCCGTTTGTAAGCAATGCTGTTCTATTTGCACAACGTCCTAAAGAAAAATTAAGTCACACACTCTACATAAACTGTCTGTTAATAAATCATTGAGAGTTTATATTGCATGTGAATATCTTTTCATAAGTTTACTATTCCGTTAGTCAGCAACTCTCCAACTGTGGGTCAACTCATGCTTTTTATACACAACTTCTTAAGGCCCAGATCTAATTATTTACTCTTGACTTTCAGAAGGTTTACTAGGGCTGTGGTGATCACTGGTATAATAGACCCTTTTTACACTATTGTGCCCACTCAAACTGTGCTGTGATCAGATTGTTTGTATCTGCACGATCCTTTCCAGTACGGTTTCAGCAATTACGGTGGATGTGTAACCAGGCCAATGAAGTACAGCTCAATAGTGTGGCAAGGTAATAGTGTACTACTGCCAAGGGCCCCTACCTTGAGGTAGTGCACAGCTTTCTGCACGTTCCAGTTGTGGTTCTGTAAGGCTGTCTGACACTCCTCTATAGTCACGCCATGGACCGCCTCCTGCACCTGTGGATGCCACACAAACAACAAATTAGGTCAACGTTCCTGCTACACTGATCAATCAGCTCGGCAGTCTTCTGCTGTCAATTAAAACAACATAAACAAAAACTTTTCAAAAGAGTAATTCAATTATGCTTTTTTGAGTGTCTGTCATTCTTTTGGTGTGAGTGAGTGGCTTCATTACATTTCTCTACCCTTATCCCGAAGTGTGCACTCATACACTCCCCCTCATGGATTTAAAAGGAGGAAAATGGTGGAAAGTGTCTGCAGCCATCCTTGCACCAATCCAATGCACCAATCCAATGCTGTTAAATGCATGAGGGAGTGAATGAGTGCACACTTTTGGAGAAGGGTAGAGAATCAGATTGCAGTGAGTGAGTAAATACTATAATGAATGAGTGAGTGCTTTAATTAGGGATGCACGATATATCGGTGAACATATCGGAATCGGACGATATTAGCTAAAATGACAACATCGGTATCGGCCCGATGTCTAGTTTAACGCTGATGTGCAAAACCAATGTCAAAGCTAACGTGCATACCTATTTAACGTAGGTACATGACGTAATGATGCCACATAAAACTTTGAGCGACACGTGCAACACAGCATTCCTAACCTAGCCCACACAATGTCTGCTGTGTGGAACGAGCAGTCAACAAGTCGAGCAGTCATTTGAAAGAGTAAGAACATTTCAGCAATACAACTCAAAGGCGAAATCCATTAACGCCAAGATAATGGAATTCATTGCCCTTGAAAATCAACCGTTCTCTGTCGTGGGTGAGGTTGGCTTTCGCGACTGGTCTAGCACTGGTACACACTAACCTTACCAAGTGAGCTATTTTTCAGATGTTGCTTTACAGGAGTTACACAGTAATAGCGTCACTGCTATTAGCTTCACGACATACTATGAAACGGCGTTTGGGTCTTGGGTCAAATAACACTATTTTACAATAACACTATTTGACGCGTTAAATAAGCTTTTATTTGACATGTCAAATAACATAGTTCTATTATAGAATGTTGTGTGTTCTGAATTTGCACGTGGAAGCCAAGTGCCACCACTACGATCAGTAGCACTGTCAAAGCTGTACAAAAAAAGTCTGCGTGTTTACAATACTGCGTTGGTAATAAAGCATTATTTGTTTGACCGCAACTTCTGGGGTAGCTAGCTAGCTTTAGCTTGGTACCTAGCTAGCACCAATACAACCAGCCTGAAAACAATAGTGAAAATGCTAGTGAAAATGCCTGCAGTTTCGAATGTTCTTAGCAATGATTTAGGACTCCTCGTGAGTAAGTATTAGCTAGGTAGCCACTTGTTGTTTGCCTACTGAAATTGAACTTCAGTTCATGAAAATAAATAGCTAGCCAGCTACTTAACCCTGTTGCCCAAAGCTAACGTTATAAGCAGCCAGCTATCTTCATCTGGCTAGTGACGCTCGACCAGACCGTGTTATGTGTTGTGAAGCTAGCCACAATAAGGATTAGGCACAATAGTGGAATTTGCAGTTTGCCTTTAAAATAAAACGTGACGTTGAACGTGATGCAGAATGTTACAGTAGGTGGAATCATGCCATATTTAGACTAGATAATGTTAAACAAGGTTGGAATGTGAAGCAATGAAATGGGGTATCAGTCTACTCGCTGACACCCACAGAACTGTGAAGAGTTTACGCAAATATTAGCATTGTAGCTCTTATCGCGGGACTGTGACTGTGTGAAATCACCTCCCATTCATATTGCACTTGACAGCTTTAACTAAGGATTGGGGATCAATAAAATGGGGTATCAGTCTACTCAATACCCAAGATATCTTTTCCCAACGTCCTCCTCAGAGTTATCAGACTCCAAAACATCCACGCAGTATTGTTTTTCCTCGGGAATAGTGTTCAACACACAAAGGTTGACAATAAATGTGGCTCAATTCACAGTTGTTTCAGAGTCCCGCAATAAGAGCTACGACGCTAATGTTCTCTGGGTGACACGGAGTAGACTGATACCCCATGTCATTGATCCACAATCCATAGGTAAGGCTGAACAGTGAAATAAGTACGCAATTCTAAAGTATAATACATCCAGTGTGATTTCAACAGATTTTTGTCAAATTAATAAATTGTCTTGTTGATTTTATATAAAAACATTCCAACCTCATTTAGCATGATCGACTCAATTATGGCAAAATTCTACTATTTGTATTCATTTGCAACATTGTCAATGACATACTTTTATTTTGAAAGCTAACCGCAAAGTCCACATTTGTGGCCAATCCTTATTGTGGCTACCTTCACATAGATGGGTCGACCACCATTAATCAAATAAGAACTGTCTTATAAATTAGGGTTATTTTAGATGATGACACCTAGTGTCATGACGTTGGCCCTCTTTGGGGATAGAGAGAACCATCCCCCTCTCTCTCCCTCCATCCCCCTCCCTTACACCCAGGTTCTCTTATCGCACATCGTAAATTCCGGGGGGAAACTCTCCCTCATGGCCCTGCAGTATACACAGAGGTTTTCATAGGGAGAACAAAAGAATTTCTGCCACATCACAGAACTTGAGAAATGAACAATATCCATGTTCTGCAGAATGTATACACGGTCGGTGAAGAATCCAGCTAAGGCCGGTCCAATTCGTTTAATGTTTTTGAAACTCAGGAGAGACAATACAGCCACATTACCAGAATCATGTTTATACAAGAGTCTCAGTTGTGAGACTTGCATCTAATTGTTGTATAAAATGAATGAGTTACGATGAAACTATTTGTGAAATTATGGAATCTGATTTTAAACTGTTTAATGAAAGAGAATCCAATTCCCTTTTGAAAGTAACTAAGCCATAGGCCCGCCCCATGAGCACAAACAGTAATCTGGCGTCATGGGACAGCCCTTTTCTATGTTCTGAATAAAACCCCCACCTGGGTAAACCCACTTCAGACCAGGCCTACCTCGATTACTGAGAAGGCTAAGGGTTGAGTGGAGACCAGTACCTCTATCACAGAGGGAACTAAGGTTTGAGTAGAGACCACAAATGGTTTTTGAATTCTTAACCATACCATGTGGTTAAACTCTGAGACTATCGATCCGACAGAATAAGAGCAACTCGTCGATACATAGTTAATAGTCTGCAGCTAGAAATTATGCCGACCTGAATGCGAGAACCGCCAAAACATCTATTCTAGGAACATTTCTTAATGGTACTCTGAAGTACCCACTCTAACCACGAAACACTTATTGGAAGAGAGAGAGAGCGAGAGAGAGGCGGATGAACTTCCCAACAGAAAGACGGACGATCCCAACGACACACTGAGCGTAAATATATATTGATTGCAATTGTTCCCGAATGAGTGAGCGTTCATGTGCAAAGGATTAGCATTTCAATGAATATAATTATCAACTGTGTAGTGACTCATTTGTGTATTTCCCGCCTTTCTCAATCCACACCCACTTCCCTTTGTCCACCAAGCCGCCATGCCGGCTTATCCCACTAGGGAACATCCCATATAATTTCCTTGTAACCGTATCTACTTTGTTTGTTTACTGTTTGTTCGTGCATTTCTGTGATTATTTAGTTAGTTAATAAATGAGTGATTTAAGACAATTGGTGTATAGCTGATTAATAGTAAAGACTGGGTTTGTGCAGATAACCAACAATTTACAACGTTCGGAATGAGACTAACGTGAGGTAAAGAATAATTCATTAATGAGAAGACTAATTGATCAGATATTAAAATATCTGAAAAGTTATATTAGGAAAATTATAACTTTGTAATCTGAATATTTTCCTTGGTGTCCCGACTTCCTAGTTAATTACATTTACATTATTAGTTTAATCACGTAATAATAATTACAGAGAATTGATTTGATAAAATAACAGTCTTCACTTTAATGATGCCAAAGACACGACACTAGCTATATAGTTAGCTAGCTAAATATAGCTACTGGAACAGATTACGTCATTTTGCTATGTTTTTGGGGAAGAACATTGTTTGCATCCATGAACTAGCTAGCTTTTTTTTATGACCAGCACTGTAGAGGCACGAGACAACTTGAGCAGCATCATAGCATACGTATCGATGAATCGTTGTGACATTTGAAATACGAGTGATAGTGTAATCAATGTGTAATAACGCGTAAAATTATTATGTTATTAACAAAATAACTTATTGGTCAGTGTGGTGTGTGTGTAACCTTTATTTAACTAGGCAAGTCAGTTCAGAACAAATTCTTATTTACAATGACGGCCTACCCCGGCCAAACCCGGACGACGCTGGGCCAATTGTGCGCCGCCCTATGGGACTCCCAATCACGGCCGGATGGGATACAGCCTGGATTCGAACCAGGGACTGTAGTGACACCTCTTGCACTGAGATGCAGTGCCTTAGACCGCTGCGTCCATGTGTGTGTGTTAACTATTTAACTGTACTAGAACGCTTAAAAGGCCGCAATTTTTTTTTCTCATATCGGTTATCGATATCGTTTTTTTTATTGGATATCGGTATTGGCCAAAAATGGCATAGCGGTGCATCACTAGCTTTAATGAGTGAGAGTGAGTGACTGACAGACTGCTTTAATCCAGACTCCCTATTGATCCTTTTCCAATACCCTTTGCACAGTATATCCATCACCCAAGTGGTCTCTGTGCACAAATTATATTTGGTTGTTATACATCAATTGCAATTTGGTTACAGTTTGTAATATTGAATTTCAGTTTAGTGAGGAAGTAATCAATCCACCAGTAAGGTGTAGATGCAAGCAAGCAAGCAAACAAACCAGTAAGCACACAAACAGTGCCTAAGAAGGAGTTAGTGTTATGTAAAGACTGGTCAAGAATTGCCTTCTGTTGCCCCCTCCTGTTCAATGATGGCACACGCAACAACAAAACAACGTCTGCGTCTGAAATGGCACTCTATTCCCGTATATTATACAGTATTCATACGCCTTGACTTATTCCACATTTTGTTGTGTTACAGCCTAAATTCAAAATTGCGTAAAATAGATTTTTTCTCACCCATCTACACACAATACAAAGTGAAAACACGTTTTTAGAAATGTTTGCAAATTTAAGTATTCACACTCCGGAGTCAATACTTAGTAGAACCAACACCTGGATTGTGCAACATTTGCCTATTATTCCTATCAAAATTCTTCAAGATCTGTCAAATTGGTTTTGACATAGATAGATTTATGTCAAAACTGTAACTCAGTCACTGTAACTCTTGGTAAGATTTGGCCTTGTGTTTTAGGTTATTGGCCTACTGAAAGATGAATCATCTCCCATGTTATGGCATGTTGGCGTGCATGAAGTCACAGTATTTTACGGTGAGCCATTGTTGCCATTAATGCTAGTTCGACCACCAGAGGGGATCTTGGAGGGCATCATCATGAAGCGTGTTGGTGCTTGCTTACTTTTCCAAAAAATCCAACAGAGGTCCATGCAGGCCAGATGCTTTGATTGCTATACCCTATCCAAAAGAGCATATGCCAAATGTTTTACATTCAAAATATAATGTTTTCATAGAATAACCACAGCTACATGCCTACTGATTACAATCAGCAAATACCGATTTGGGGAAAATATCCTTTCTATTGAATTCTGTTATATTCCACCATATTCATATTGTAAAGGGCTGGGGAATATAAGCATGTGATGTCTGCTAAGTTAATTTTATTGACATTGTGCAGCCATAGCCTCAGCTACTATAGCACAGATAAATACATGCTATTCTGTTATTTTTAAATAAATTGTCTTAGAACCATTTTTTTTATGACCGACCTCCTTATACAAAAAAAATCGATTTCTTTGTGATTGTGTATATTGAATTGATTTATTAGACTGGCGGCTATTGGTAGGCTACTCATCGACTCCCGTCTATTCTACTGTTAATATGCATATTGTGCAGTAGACCTTCATGGCGCTAGAAGGATGAAATGCTCAGGAGGTTTTAGTCTTTTATCATATGTATCTCTATGTAGGCCTACTGCTAGAGTGGAAAATACAAATATTTAGGAAATGTCAGGGACGGGTGGGTTCAAGGTTTTTATTAAAATTAAGTTATTGAAATGACATGGAGCTGTAGGCCTAAGAGTCCTGTTAACTATAGCCGTTTTAACGTAACTTACTTATTGGGATAAAGGCTTACTTCAATATACAGTATATCAATCAAATCATTAATTTGTGCACACAAGTCATCCATGTATTTAAATACAGTCAAGCATTTTAGTTATAAAACTAAATAATAAAGAGCCTTGAATAATTCAACAATGAATAAACCGCAACGTTGGCTGAAGCGAATGAATTCACAAATGAATTTGACTGTTTTTAATATTGGCTGTACGAGACTTTAACCTCTAGGGGATCAGTGCACAACTTGACCGTTTTGGAGAGCCTGGCGTGCCCAAAGTAAAATGCCTCCCATTCAGGCCCAGAAAATAGGATATGCACATATTTGGTACCATTGGATAGGAAACACTCTGAATTTTGTAAAACTGTTAACCATTTGTCTGTGAGTAAAACAGAACGGATATGGCAGGCAAAACCCCGAGGAATTTCTGTCCTGGAGAAAGTGGTTTTCACAGAGTGCCTCATTTGGAACCCCTCCCTCATGAAAATGCCCATAAAAGGGCATATGAATGCAGTACCTATCGCTTCCTCTGGATGTCCTTTGTCTCTAGAAAGTGGTTTCATGCTGTTCAGATGAGTTAGAACAGAGAAGAAGAGAGAANAACCATGGATTGTCTTCGTTGGACACTTAGGATGACCTCAGCAGAAGTTCTTCAACAGGTAATTGATTTGTTTTTGCTGTGAAATGTGTTATGTGTGTGCCACGCTGGCTAATGAATTCATGGCTATGTGAAAAGTATGTGAGGTGCTGTCCTCAAACAATCAAATGTAGTGCTTTCGCCGTAAAGCCTTTTTGAAATCTGACAACGCTGTGATATTGCCAAGAAACAGAGCTTTTGATGAGTATGAAACACTTGTATATTGGTGGATTTTTAATAATTCAACTTTGGGATTTTGAATTTGGCGCTTTACATTTTACCTGGTGGTGTCGGGAGTGGGTCGCTAGCGCCCCAATGATCCCTGAGAGGTTAACTTCTTAGGGAGCGGCTGCATAGGTGACGGTTTTGGAGAGTATGGTGTGCCCAAAGTAAAATGCCTGCCACTCAGGCCCAGAACATAGGATATGCACATAATTAGTACTATTGGATAGGAAACACTCGGAAGTTTCTAAGAGTGTTAGAATAATGTATGTGAGTATAACAGAACTGATATAGCAGGCGAAAACCCGAGGGAAATCCATCCGGAATTGCAGTTTTTTGTGACCTTTGCTCTGTTTGAGACTCTACCCATTGACTTCAAGGCAATCCAGCTCCAAGATTGCAGTACCTATGGCTTCCACTAGATGTCAGCAGTCTATATACAAAGACAGAGTGATTGGAGTAAGCAAAACGGATAGAAACAGGAAATGGTCAGGGGAGCTCAGATGTCAACAAGATTTCTCGGGCGCGCCCCACTTTATTTTACTTATATAACGTTTAGGTGACCATCCGAGTGAAATATTATCCCTAATATTCATAAAAGGATAGCTAAGGATGCATTATAACTGGTCTTTGATTTGTTTAGGAAAAGGTTATAGGTATATTTGAACACGTTCTCTTCACGTTTCAATGGGCGATTCGATGTTGGATTTTCTGAACATAACGCGCCAACCAAACGGAGATTTATGGATATAATAAATGACTTTTTCTAACAAAAGAACCATTGGATGTCTTCGTTGGACACTTGGGAAGCCCTCAGCAGAAGTTCTTCAAAAGGTAAGGGATTTGTTTTCGCTGTGAAATGGGTTTTGTGTGAACCGTGCTGATTATGAATTTATGCTAATGCAGAAATATTAGAGGTGCTATCCTCAAACAATCAAATGTTGTGCTTTCGCCGTAAAGCCTTTTTGAAATCTGACAACGCTGTGATATTGCCAAGAAGCAGAGCTTTTGATGACTATGCAACTATTGTATATTGATGAATATTTAATAATTCAACTTTTGGATTTTGAATTTGGCGCCTTACATTTCACCGGGTAGCGCCCCACTAAGTAGTTAAACAGCCACCACTAACATTTAGTGGCTGCTGCCAACATACTGACTTAAATCTCTAGCCACTTTAAATAATAGAAAATTGGATGTAACAAATGTATCACTAGCCACTTTAAACAATTTTGTATATAATGTTTACATATCCGACATTACTCATATCAAATGTATACACTGTACTCTATACCATCTACCGAATCTTGCCTATGCCGTTCGGCCATCGACTCAAATCTCTGGATGTAATAAATGTATCACTAGCCACTTTAAGCGATGCCATTTATATAATGTTTACATATCCTACACTACTCATTTCACATGTATATACTGTACTACAGTGGGGAAAAAAAGTATTTAGTCAGCCACCAATTGTGCAAGTTCTCTCACTTAAAAAGATGAGAGAGGCCTGTAATTTTCATCATAGGTACACTTCAACTATGACAGACAAAATGAGGAAAAAAAATCCAGAAAATCACATTGTAGGATTTGTAATGAATTTATTTGCAAATTATGGTGGAAAATAAGTATTTGGTCA
>QNTS01000225.1:1225908-1243612 GCA_003317085.1 Hucho hucho
TGACCAAATACTTATTTTCCACCATAATTTGCAAATAAATTCATTAAAAATCCTACAATGTGATTTTCTGGATTTTTTTCCCTCATTTTGTCTGTCATAGTTGAAGTGTACCTATGATGAAAATTACAGGCCTCTCTCATCTTTTTAAGTGAGAGAACTTGCACAATTGGTGGCTGACTAAATACTTTTTTTCCCCACTGTATATACCATCTACTGCATCTTGCCTATGCCGGTCAGCTATCGCTCATCCATATATTTATATGTACATACTCGTATTCATTCCTTTACACTGTGTGTATAAGGTAGTTGTTGTGAAATTGTTAGACTACTTGTTAGATACTACTGCATGGTCGGAACTAGAAGCACAAGCATTTCGCTACACTCGCATTAACATCTGCTAACCATGTGTATGTGACAAATACAATTTGATTTGATTTGAGCAGCACAGCCATTGGTTAAGCAGCACACAAAAAAGTATTTGATCAGCAAGAACAGAGCAGGCCGGGGGCTAAGGGTTGGTGTGTAATGCAACCTAGTGTTATTTACACCTTCCCAGCAGCTATCTTAGAAATATCACTTTGCTCTATGCTTCTCTGAGCATGTACTTCATAGCCTATAGCCTATGGATCATTTGATTGAGACCACACTAAACAATTTAAATTATGCACCCAGTGGAGAATCAGAGATGAGGGGCTGCATCGGGCACACATCGATATATAGCCAAATAAGCAACTAATACTAACACTGACAAATATTTACATTTTATCAATTACAAATTACCATCCCCTGGACTAGATTTAAATACTAAACCTTCGCCATGACTGAAATTGAAAAAGCAGGACCCTACCCCATTTTCCTCTAGGTAGCCATTCTGTAAATTCCTATCCGTCCCTTAGTATTGTGGAGTAACTACAATGTTGTTCATCCTCAGTTCTCCTATCACAGCCATTAAACTATGAAACTGTTTTAAAGTCACCATTGGCCTCATGGTGAAATCCCAAGTGGTTTCCTTCCTCTCCAGCAAATGAGTTAGGAAGGACGCCTGTATCTTTGTATTGACTGGGTGTGTTTATACACCATCCAAAGTGTAATTTATATATCTTCACCATTCTCAAAGGGATAATCAAATGTCTTTTTTTTCTCCATCTACCAATAGGAGCCCTTCTTTGAGAGGCATTGGAAAACCTCCCTGGAATCTGTGTTAGAAATTCACTGCTCGACTGAGGGACCTTACAGATAATTGTACGGGGTACAGAGATGAGGTACACTACATGACCAAAAGTATGTGGACACCTGCTCGTCGAACATCTCATTCCAAATTCACGGGCATTAATATGGAGGAGTTGGTCCCCCTTTTGCTGCTATAACAGCCTCCACTCTTCTGGGAAGGCTTTCCACCAGATGTTTGAACATTGCTGCGGGGACTTGCTTCCATTCAGCCACAAGAACATTAGTGAGGTCGGGCACTGATGTTGGGTGATTAGGCCTGGCTCGCAGTCGGCATTCCAAATCATCCCATAAGTGTTCAAATGGGTTTGAGGTCAGGGTTCTGTGCAGGCCAGTCAAGTTCTTCCACACAGATCTCGACAAACCATTTCTGTATTGTCCTCGCTTTGTGCACGGGGGCATTGTAATGCTGAAACAAGAAAGGGCCTTCCCCAAACTGTTGCCACAATGATCGTCTAGAATGTCATGGTATGCTGTAGCGTTAAGATTTCCCTTCACTGGAACTAAGGGGCCTAGCCCGAAACATGAAAAACAGCCCCAGACCATTATTCCTCCTCCACCAAACTTTACAGTTGGCACTATGCATTCGGGCAGGTAGCCAAACCCAGATTCGTCCCTCGGACTGCCAGATGATGAAACAGGATTCATCACTTCAGAGAACGCATTTCCACTGCTGCAGAGTCCAATGGCGGCGAGCTTTTTACACCACTCCAGACGATGCTTGGCATTGCGCATGGTGATCTTAGGTTGTGTGAAGCTGGAAACCCATTTCATGATGCTCCCTACGAACAGTGCTTCTGCTGATGTTGCTTCCAGGGGCAGTTTGGAACTTGGTAGTGAGTGTTTCAACCGAGCACAGAATTATTTTTAGGCGCTACGCGCTTCAGCATTTGGCAGTCCTGTTCTGTGAGCTTGAGTCCATGCAGCAAATTTTTACTCCTAAACTTATTAAGGCTTGCCATGACAAAAGGGGTCGGATACTTATTGACTCAAGACATTTCAGCTTTTCATTTTTAATACATTTGTAAACATTTAAAAATATATATAATTACACTTTGACATTATGGGGTATTGTGTGTAGGCCAGTGACCAAAAAGTATACATGTCATACATTTTAAATTCAGGCTGTAACACAATGTGGAAAAAGTCAAGGCACGTTCTGGCAGATTGGGTCTGTGTCCGAAATGACACCTTCTTCCCTAAATAATGCCCAACTTTTGACTAGAGCCTATGGGAACTATATAGGGAATGGGGTGAGACTCTGGTCAAAAGTGGTGCACTATTTAGTTAACAGGGTGCCATTTCAGACGCAGCCATACTTTCATCAATTGATCAAGAGCACAACAATATTATGTTCAATTTAGGTGTTAATTGCAACTTAACCCACAGACTAGCCTTTAGGAGTGTTATGCCTAGAGCTTATGTTAAGACTCTGCCAATGGCAAAGATGTACTGTATTAGTGCCGCTTGCAATTGTACACTGTACACCTGATTTATGGCTAGCCCCAGGTAGAGAACCTCTTGGTATGGTAAGTCAATAAATGTCCCCTCTCTCTCTGACTCGCTTGCTGTATCTCTCTCTCTCGTTCCTTGCTTCTCCCTCTCATTGCTCTCATCCACTCTCTCTATTTCCCACTTTCTCTCTCTCTTTCCATCCTCCTCTCTTACTCTCTCTCTCGTTCTCTTTCTTTCTAGTCTGTACCTTGGGAACCCAATTTAAAAGTATTGAGGACATAGTAGCTGAGGAATGCCATTCTTACACTGTGTTCTGTATTTTTATTTTATTTTACATTGTATTGATCGCTGTTTTGTTTCATATTGTATTTGATTGTTGTCTTACTGTGATCAGGGCACCCTTGTGAATTAAACCCTGGTTTCAATGGATATTGAAAAAATAAATACAACAAATATTTTTCAGAATGTCATTCCAGAGTGTAATCTGTTAAATAAACTTTGACGGATACTTGATTGGTTGAGAGTGTTGATTTAGATCGATTGGTTAGAAAGTTTTGCGCATTGTTGTAAAAAGTTAAGGCATGTGTGTGTGTCTGCGGACCACATCTCAGTACTTTAATACACTGCCCTGCTGTGGTTCATTTACATCATAAAAGTCCAAAGTCCCTATAGCCAAGCATAGAACAAAATTACAAATGCAGTACAAACAAATACTGTAAAAAAATACATTGGTGATTGTATCCTTGATTTCTTATTTATTTATACTTTTTTGTAACCCTTTTCTTGTGTTCTTCATTACTCAGTCTAGTTTTTGTAATATAACAGTAGTAATTTCTGTCCCCTTTGATTTTGTGTATTAGGCCATGTTCTTTCCTGTGTTCGTTTCTTATTGAAAATCAAATCGACTGATTACTGATTATGCATTTTATAATCTGAGGCTGGAGCCTTTGGTACTACTCACCATCTTGACCCCGTCTGCTGTGGTTCCCCCCTCCGCCCTGCCGGCTGACCCGTCAGAGCTGACCCTGGGCAGGCTGAGGGAGGACTTCATGCCCAGCCGGAAGCCCAGGCTACTGTTGTTGTTGGAGGAAAAGTTGGCCTTGAGGTCTCCCCGCTGGTTCTGCGGCTGCTGGTTCACCATCATGGGCCTGACCATGGCTGTGTTGGCCTGCCGCCTCTCCTCGCAGATCCCACCGCTGCCACCAGTCGGCACGTTTTCCGCAACCCTGAAGAAGCGGTCGTAGCGGTCTAGGTAAGGCGGCCTCTCGGGCAGGAGGTAGTAGTGCGTGTTGCTGACTTTGCGGCCGTCGCGGACAATGGGCAGGATGCAGGGCCCCTTGGCCAGGTCCTTACCCTGGGCTTGTGCTTGGATGACCTTAGGTGCAGCGTATTTGGGGTCCAAGGCAAAGCTATGTGTGGTGGGCATGAGCTTCCCCGGGGACGTGGAGAGGTAGGATCCGTATGTGGGCGGAGGAGGGGCACTGGGGAAAACCATTGTCCTTTGCTGGGGGGAGCCCACCTGTTGGCCCATGGGACTGGGGGTGCGCGAGCCCGGCTGGGACAGGGGGTCCCGCGGGGGGATCTGAGGGGGCCGGTCCTGGACTTCCTCGGAAGCTTGAGTCGGGGACAGGGAGAGATCACCGGACCAGCGGGCGTAGTCCCCCCGTTTGACAGGGCGAGGCGGGATGGGTACGCGTGGAGGGATCTGGGGCTTGTCCTCAGAGAAGATCAAGATGATCTGGCGGTGAACGTCCATGGACTGGAGGCCTGAGCTTGGGGACAGCAAGGGGAGCTGGGGACCTCCTCCCGTGGGCACATTGAGCCTCCTCATGCACTCCTGCTGGAGCTCCTGAAAGATCTCAGCTGACTGAGAGAAGGATGTGGAGGCCAGGCCCTGCTTAGAGGGCAGGAAGAGGTTGTCCTCCAGGGGTTTCTCGGCTGCACCGGCCATGGCCTTCTCCTCCCTAGCCGGCAAGGCCTCTGTGGGGCTGTGGCTCTCACCCATCCCCCCCTGCTGCTGATCCAGGCTGTTGATGGAGCTCACCTCCAGGTCTTCCTCGTCCTGCGCCACGTCATCGTACGCAGGAGGTGGAGGTAAGGGCCGGGCGTCCCAGTCCACCACTGGTGTGGGGTATAAGGGGCGGGGCAGCGAGCGCCACGGGCTCTGGGTAGGAGTACGATCCAGAATAAAGTCTGCGTCCAGGGCCAGCTTGGCCAACGAGGGCACCTGGAGCTCCACCACCGGGGAGGGGGAGGATGCGGCCGGGGGAAACTCCTCCCCAAAGTCGATGAGTGACACCTCACTGGGGGTGTGGCCTGAGCCTATAGTCCGGCCCCCCTGTTTGGAGGCGGAGACACAGGTGGCGGGTTTCAGCTTGAGGCCTTTGATAGAGCCCGCTTTCAGTAGCGACAGCCTCTTGAGGCCTGAGGCGTTTAGCTCCTCGTCCTCAGTCACCGAGTCGTAGCACGGCTCTGGAAAAACAAACAGACAAATGCAACTTAACGACTTTGGCATCTAATGACTTTGGCATCTAATGACTTTGGCAACTTTACAATACTTCTACGCCGTAACCGCTCATTACTCATGTAGCACTGTAGTCCATCCACAATGCCCCAACGGTCTACCTTAAGTGATCAACCTTGAGCCTGCCTTTGATGCAAGATTTATTTATGTACATAATGAATGACTCTGTAGTTGTCCCTGAAATGAAAAGGTAATAATCCTCAGTGTGTTCATTTGTAATGTGTGGATATAAATAAATTGTTTGCATTTCATACATTGTACATGAATGGAAACAAACAACATCCTACAGAGAATATTAGAATATTTTTGGTGATGGAATCATACACAAACGTTAAAAAACGACCATAACATTTCTTTTAAGCCCGGCTGCAATACACAAGTTGGTCCATTTCTCAATTCTCTGGTTAGGCATTAACCACTCAATGCACAGAAACCCAGACTGCACACCTGTTAGTGAGAGAGGTGGAGAAACAACAAGGTTAGGGAGGAATAGGAGAAAAGGAGTAACTGGGAAGAGAAAGAAAGAGAAAAAGGGAGGGATGGGGAGAAGAGGGAGAGAGAGAGAGATGAGAGGAGAGATTGCACATGGTGTACCTTTGAAGACTGGAGCTAGGAGATAACAGAGAGGGCATGAGCAATGGGTGAGCTGGAGCGAGAGACTACACTTACTCTTGACAAGCACCAGCGGCTGGGGGGGACGAGTAGGTGCCTCCTCTGAAAATGCCACCACCAGAGAGAGAAGGAGAGGGGTACAGGAGAGAGCGACAGAGGGAGAGCACAAAAGTGTGTGAAAGAGAAAAAGATAGGGCGAGAGAATGAGTACAACCACGGACTGTTGTAAACAGTCAAGTTCAGAAAAGCTCAACCAAAAAAGATAAACCACAAAAAAGATAAACCACCAAGAAAAACATCCCATTGTGACGATAATTAATTCAACGACAATACTTTAGCCTAGTAGGTTGTTTAGGAATGGGCCACTCACTTTTTACTCGTCCTGGTAGCTGAGTGGGCCGGGCAGCATTGAGGTCCAACCCCAAGACATCTGGTGGGTCCATGGGGTTCCCTAGGTACAGACTAGAAAGAGAGAGAGGATGAGAGTGAGAGAGAGAGAGAGAGAGCAAGAGAGGAGGGAAAGAGAGAGAAAGTGGGCGATAGAGAGAGGATGAGAGCAAGAGAGGGGGTAGAAAGGAAAGAGAGAGATACAGCAAGCGAGTCAGAGAGAGAGAGGGGACATTTATTGACTTACCATACCAAGAGGTTCTCTACCCGGGGCTAGCCATAAATCAGGTGTAGAGTGGCTCGCCCCAGGTTTCACATCTGCTTATCCAACCATGGGCCATGTTCAGTTGTCGAACGTTGCAGATAGAAATGCCATGAATAGAGCCAAAGTGATTCCTTATTCTAAATGTCAGAGGCATGTCCTACATAGCATATTTGTATCTGAATGTTTCAAAACGTTGCATCCTGCTGAAGGCGCCCAAGGTCTGACTGCTACTGTCATTTAAGCTGACTAGACAGTAATATGAACAATAGTCTACTGTCCTCTAGTGGTAAAAACCAGAATCTACTTTTTTTTGCCAAGGTTGTTGGTCCCGCAAGTATAACAAACAATTACAAAAAAATGTACGCACTGTAAGTGGCACATATCACTACAAGTAGATAGAACCACAAGTTCTGAGAATATGTCTTACTCGTCGATGCGGTCCGGGAAGCCCCAGCAGCGGTGTGGGTCTGTGTCTCCATGGCCCGTGTGGATGAAGCTGTGTTTGAGGGGTCTGCTGATGTCATGGGCCGACAGGCCCGCAACCGAGGTCACCACGTTCCTGGGGAACTGGCCCAACTTCAGCGTGCGCTTGTTCTGGCCCCGCCACCAGTAGTTCTCCGCTCTGAGAAAGAGAGGAGGGTAGGTTGACGTACAGGTGAATGTGAGAAAACATTCAGGTACAGACAGACACACACAGGTGGGTGCAGATACATATGCGTGGTACGCACACATATGCGTGGTACGCACACATATGCGTGGTACGCACCACAAGCAGGCATATAAACATATAGGCATAAATATAGGCAGGTACTCACACACACGTATGTTAAGACATACACATTATGGTAAAAAGCTGAGGGATGGATGGGGCTGGAGAAACGTAACCACTCTCGGATTAATAGAGGGAGCTATGGATGACCCTCCATTTTATCCCAATTATAGTTTTAACCATGTTTTGAGGCAATATAGTGTTTGTTTACATTTACTTTGTTTACAAACATTGGAGTAAAACAAGCTTATATTTTGGGTTCTGATGGGGTACGACTGTTGAACTTATCAATGGGTACATATAATTAATTTATACAAAAATTTATGTAGCAACTGCTGATTGCCCCTTTAATGTTCTGTATTATGGAATGTGTTATGCTTTGTATGGACCCCAGGAAAAGCAGTTGCTGCTTCAGCAACAGCTGATGGTGATCCTAATAAAATATTAATATTATACACACAGGCAGGTTGGATAAGCAGATGTGAAACCTGGGGCAGGCCACTGTACAGCTGATTTATGGCTTGCCCCGGGTAGAGAACCTCTTGGTATGGTAAGTCAATAAATGTCCCCTCTCTCCCTTTCCTTTCTACCCCCTCTCTTGCTCTCATCCACTCTCTATCTCCCACTTTCTCTCTCTCCCTTTCTCCCTCCTCCTCTCTTGCCCTCTCTCGCTCTTTCTAGTCCATACCTAGGGAACCACATGGACCCACCAGATGTCTTGGGGTTGGACCTCAATGCTGCCCGGCCCACTCCGCTACCAGAACGAGCAAAAAGTGAGTGGCCCATTCCTAAACAACCTACTAGGCTAAAGTATTGTCAAGGAATTATTGTCACAATGGCATGTTTTCTTTGTGGTTTATCTTTTTTGTGGTTGAGCTCCCTCTTATTCTGGCTTTTCTAAACTTGAATGTTTACACAATGAGTCTAATCTGACTAATCTGACCCTTTTTGCTTTTTATTTGTTTGTCCGTCTCTGTGGTTGTACTTTATTTATTCTCTCGCTCTCTTCTTCTTCTCTTTCACACACGAATACACCCACTAACACAGACACACTCCCACAGGCATGCAAGAAGTTGCAGACACATGCACATAAACAAACATGCATAGAAAAACACAATGATGACAGAATATTGATTTACAGTTCATTAGTTGATCACACACACCTGCCCTCGATGATGGTGATCACGTCATTGACCTGAATCTGAAGCTTGTCGGCCTCTTCAAAGTCCTGCAGCGCGCACATGTCTGTTGGCATGGTCTGGAATGGACACATACATACGCACACAAACACCAAGTTTGAGTACGTTTAACTAACACTGCACCCCGACAGTGGAGCACAAGGCATCAGAATGTAGTCATTTGGGCCCAAAATCTACATTGAAATCAGTATTGTGTTTTTCCCCCACAAATCTTCCATTGACATCAGTTCAGCGCGAACATCAAGTTAGGATTCCTCAGCTGGTAATGCCCATACAGTACAGTAGAAGATTCACTAGGTGGGGCTATAGGTCCATTTAACACATTAAGGGTCCCAAAATCAAACTTCATGTTGCCATTAAATAATAAATATTGCAAATTAAATGACATTTTATACAAAAAGCATGTACAGGTTAAGTATTTGCGCTAGCACTGACATCTCAGGTGGTAAGCAGATTGATAAACTAGACTTGATGTCAAAACGCACAATTGTCGCTTATGAAGGTTGTGTATTCAATCTCAAACGTACACATTGAAAATAGACTTGGGCAAAACACACCCATGAAAACATGCACGCAGACGACTAACACTGGTTTAACACTGATGTAACCCCACCCACACACACCCACACACACCCACCCACACCCACACACCCACACCCACACCCACACCCACACACACACACACAGGGAAGTGTGTACCTCGAGCAGGAACTCCCTGAGGGCGACAAAGGTGGGCCTGTCATCAGGTTTCTGGGCCCAGCACTGCAGCATGACGTTGTAGACGTCCTGGGGACAGTCCTCTGGCTTGGGCAGACGCTCACCCTCCTTGTCTATCTTGTGTAAGATCTGAAACACATACACAGACTTTAATACTTAAATTGAACCCACAATGAACCATTGACATAAAACCCCAAAATATTACTATTTCTATTTTGTGTGTGTGTGTGAGAGTGAATGTCTGCGCGTGTGTTTGCTCTGTGTGTGTCAGTGTGCATGTGTGTCTGTGTATGCGTGTACCTGGCTGCCGTTGAGGCCCAGCCAGGGCTCCTGTCCATGGGTATACATCTCCCATAGCGTCACCCCGAACATCCAGGTGTCTGTGGCGTGGGAGAATGTCCTCGTCTTCAGGCTCTCCGGGGCACACCTGGAGGGGGAGGACACACACAGCAAACACACGTTAAGAAGGTGCATAGCCACATCAGGGGCACAATGTTGTAGAAGGGCACAATGTTGTAGAATGTTCAGATAAAAAAATACTTTACTTAGAACAAACATGTCTCATGCATGTAAAATAACAGATCATATAATCTCTATTCATGTCATTCTATCTGTCAGACAACGTTTGCCTATTGAATGTGGCCCTGATCACACCGACATACAAATATATACCAACCTTTCCTCCCCCGGTGGCAACACACACACTCCCTTTCCCACTGCATCCTCCCTCTCACTCAACCACCATCCCCTTTCCCCATCCCACTCACCACGCGAACGGCACCTTGCGGTGCTCCTGCATGACGTAGTGTTCGTGGTTGTTGGGCAGCGCCCGCATCAGACCAAAGTCGCCGATCTTTACCCTCTGGGCCGACGCCAGCAGGATGTTGCGGGCGGCCAGGTCACGGTGGATGAAGCGCCGCTGCTCCAGGTAGGCCATGCCGCACGCCACCTGCACGGCGTACTGGCACAGCGTGTGGATGAGGATGGGGCCCTGCGTCCGAACGCAGCGCAGGCGCTCTAGGAGGGAGCCAAGCGGGGCTAGTTCGGTCACCTGGAGAAGGAGGGTGTGTTGTTAGTGCTGGGCTGGAAGAAAACTGTAACGGCTGTGAGCTCCCAAGAGTTAAGAGTAGTGTTTCCCAAACCTCTTCTCAAGTACCTCCAGGTACCACACAAAATTCAACTAATGAAGGGCTTGTTGACTAATTGAATCTGCTACCAGTCATACAATACATAAAATAAGTAGAACAGCTGGTGGTACTTTAAGAGAGGTTTGGGAAACCCTGCTTTAACTATTTAGGGAGTGGCAGCCGAGGTGTCGGTTTTGGAGAGTCTGGCGTGCCCAAAGTAAAATACCTGCCACTCAGGCCCAGAAAATAGAATATGCACATAATTAGTACTATTGGATAGGAAACACTCTGAAGTTTCTAAAACCGTTAAAATCGGCGAAAACCCGAGGAATTTCTGTCCAGAATTTTTTGTTGTTGTGACATTTCCTCTTTTCCATAGACTTGCTATTTAAATCCATGTATAATAGCTCCTAGGTTGCAGTACCTATGGCTTCCACTAGATGTCAACAGTCTTTATACAGTGTTTGGAGGCTTTAGCACTGAGCAGAACTGAAAGGAAGAAGAAATAGTCAAGGGACCACAGATGTCAACAACGTTTCCCGGGCACGAGATTGTGAGCGCGCCCCACTTTATTTTCCTTTTATATCGTTTATGATATCATCCTAGTTAAATATTATCGCTAATATTCATAAAAGGATACCTAAGGATGCATTATAAATGATGTTTGATTTGTTTGGGCAAAGTTGATAAGTATATTTGAACGCTTTCTCTTCACTGTACAACGGGTGACTCGACGGTGGATTTTCTGAACATATCGCCCCAACCAAACAGAGATTTATGGATATATAAATTACTTTTTCTAACAAAAGAACCATTGGATGTCTTCGTTGGACACTTGGGATGCCCTCAGCAGAAGTTCTTCGAAAGGTAAGTGATTTATTTTAGCTCTTGTATGGGTTTTGTGTGACCCGCGCTGGATATGAATTTATGCTAATGCATAAATATTAGAGGTGCTATCCTCAAACAATCAAATGTTGTGCTTTCGCCGTAAAGCCTTTTTGAAATCTGACAACGCTGTGATATTGCCAAGAAGCAGAGCTTTTGATGACTATGCAACACTTGTATATTGATGAATGTTTAATAATTCAACTTTTGGATTTTGAATTTGGCGCCTTACATTTCACCGCGTAGTGTCGGGAGCGGCCAGCTAGCGCGCCGTTTATCCCTAAGAGGTTAAAGGGAGTGGTGAAGAGGGGAGCGCCGGGGGAGGGGTAAGGAGGTGACAACAATGTAACATTATTGGTTGACTCCAAACACAATGTACTCTACATCAATACAAAATAATACTGAGGAAGTACAGGGAGGTAATGGCACAGCGATGAAAAGAACAGAGCGGAAATGTCAGCCCTTTTTTTGTTCTTTGTCTCAATCACTCTGTCGGGTGTGGACCGGAGGCCTTGAGATTCTGCCCTTGATATTATCTACAGGGTTCACATAGTTTGTAAACTTGACATTGTCTGCGCTTATGAACAGTATAGGTTTTGAGTGTAAGCTGGTGGTGCTGCTATTTAGGCATGTACACAAGCATGTACAAAAAGCAAAGCAAAGCAGCTGGAAAGATACCGCTCTGTGTCAGCTGTCATGGGCGAAGAAGGTGTATTTTGTATCCATGATCCTTTTGCAAATGTAATCTGATTTGGGGACTCAAATTAAGTATTTAACATGTATTGTGTGTGTCCGTCCATACCATCTTCATGGGTTGTGTGAGCACCACTCCGTACAGCCTGATGAGGTTCTGGTGGTCCAGGGAGTGCATGGCATTGACCTCGCAGATGAAGTCATCCAACGCCTCCGGCTGGCTCAGCATGTCTGTCTTCAGACACTTGACCGCTACAGTCAACTGGAGAGAAAGATGGGGGACCATGTTAGCAAAACGCTAAATCAAAATCCAAAGGTATTTATAGCCAGTTGCACTTACTAACAGTCTGGAGGCCGCAGAACAGTCTTAAACAAGGAGACAATAGAGCACCAGGTTGCACTTCCTGAACAAGAGGATTTTTTACTTTATTGTTTGTTGTACAAGTTGGCCTGCCCTACATGCTAATCTAAATGCTGTGAAATTATGAGGTAAATTATTACAAATTATTATAAATTATGCAGTAGGATAAAAAAGATGGGAATGGAGGTCCTACTACAGCATAACGTAGGAGATCAGCTGACCTTATTCCCATTAGATTGGCGGTCAGCCACTGGACTAGATGTTCTATTGCCCTCAAATTCAAATCTGGACCTCAAAGCCAGTTCCACTGCTTATTTTCATTCTTCCCCTCTCATCAGGGAGGGATTTAGACCTGGGTCACCAGGTGGGTGCAATTAATTATCAGATAGAACAGAAAACAAGAAGGCTACGGACCGCAGAGGGTAAGATTTGAATACCCCTATTCTAAAATGTTTTGTAAACTATTCCCTTGAATACTGTTCTGTTGTGACACTGCACCTGGCTTTACTGGTCCCATCTGGCCATGTTGTGGTCACTGCTGGAGAGTGTTTGGACAAGATTCTCTCTTCATCACTCCCTTGCTCCTTCCCTCTCTCAAGGTCAAATCTATAGGGGTTTATGGTCAAGGGTTTGACCAGAACAGATGTTGAAGGGAGGGTGTTTTTGGTCATTTTTCCCATGCTGTCATGGTTTGAACTTTGAACCCCCTGATACTTTGTTTCCCAGGGTGATCATGAGGGACTTTTATATCCTCTTCCCTCTCTTCCGCTGTCTTTCTATCCTGATCCCTACTACTGTATACCTCAAGCGTTCCATAAGTGTTCCAGAACCACGTGTGTTATTAGGTGTGTCTAGATGGGACCCTGTTTTCTAAACGGGGGCCTATAGGGGGTAAGATGCAGACCAATACCTCTCCCACTACCAGCCTTTCCAACACACATACACACACACAAACAGTACAGTACCCACACACTACACTCCCACCCCCCAGTCCCTCTCACCACTTTCCCGGCGGGCGTGAACCACTCGCCCCTCTTGACCACCCCGAAGGAGCCGTCGCCCAGCGTCTCGAAAAGAGCAAGGTCCTTCTCGCTGATCAGACAGGTGAGGGCCTGCTGCTGGGGGGGCTGGGACAGGGACTGAGGACCCCCCTCAACCGCCGGGGGCAGAGTGGGGGACACCTGCTGGAAGTCCCCGCCGTCCGGACGCTTCCCACTGAACACCTGGAGAAATAGAACAGAGGGAAAGAGTGTTAATACAACATGAACAAAAATATGTGCTCCACTCTTACTAAGTTTTGTAAATGGGTCTTTGGGTGCTGTAGCCCAGAAGTTATCCTCTACAGGATCAGTGTCCCGAAATCGGGACAGTTTCTGCACAATATGCGATACGTGACTAGAATGGTGTTGTAAACAACAGCCAACTTTCCAGGATAGACATGTCTTATATCATCAGAAAGCTTAAAATGATTGTTCATCTAACTGCAGTGTCCAATTTACAGTCGCTATTACAGCGAAAAAATACCCTGCTATTGTTTGAAGTGCACAACAGAACATTTTTATCAAGGCAACTGGTTTGACACATTCACCTCTGACAGTAAATAATCTACTTATTTTCAGTAATCTTGCTCTGATTTGTCATTCCTGAGGGTCCCAGATATATAATGCAGCATAGTTTTGTTTGATAAAATAAATTTTTATATCCTAACACGATCCATGTTGTATACAGCGTTTTGAGTAAATCATGAAAACATTGTTTAACCCGGTCATGTTCGGTTTCTGTGCAATCCTCAGACACTCTAGAAGGCAACCAAACATGTTTAATCATTCTACATTACGTATTGGCTACACAACATTTCAAATTAGCCCATGAAGGTCAGCCATTATTACGCACCAATGAGACGAGCGGTGTTCACTTGATTGACAGTGTCTTAGTCCAATGACCACCTATCGTTTTGAAACATAGCTAGCTAGATAGCCAATGATCTGGGCTTTCCAGCAGTATGTGAACGCCCTTTGTACGACAAACAGCCATCATGCTAGAGCTGTGCGCAACAGTTTTAATTTTCATGTGAAAGCAAACAGGACGGACGGTAGTTTACATTATGCAGCGGTTCGTTCTCTTCTACAAACTTTTATCAAAACTGAAAAAGTAAAAAATGGCTACTAATAGTGGAAAAGCTCAATCGAAGTCAAAGTATACAAATTTGGATGAGATTATTGCAGAAACTGATCATGAGAGTGACAAAAAACGAATGGATGAGGATGAATGAGTGAGCACAGTTTTGATTCCAGCGCGGAATAAATGTTTTTGGAAGGAAAAGGTCCACTTTTAGTTCAGCAAGTAAAATAATTTTTTGCTCTCATGCTAATGCAGATAATGTAATGGTTGCATATTCATTTGAGATATTTTTCTTTGAGATATATATATATATATATATATATATGAGGTGTGGACTCACATGACTTGGACTCGAGTCACAAATATGATGACTTGCAACTCGACTTTGACTTTAACACCAATGACTCATGACTTGACTTGGATTTGAGCCTTATGACTCAATCTGACTTGATACCCTCCCCAAGCCCAAATATAAAAAATTATGCTATTAAACAAAGTGTGCAACTCTTCATTTAACGGATTACAGTTTGAATCGGACAGCAGCCAATCAAATTGTGCGTGGCAGTGCAGAGGAACGTCGGCGGGTGAATTCAGATGGAGCCTTTGGAAAGATGATACCCAAAATTATTATTTTAGGATATAAAGACGACGTGGTATCAACAAAAATTGGATTGCAACTTGCAAAACATGCGGGAAGAAAATTACAGACAGAGGCGCAACAATTTCCAACTTTGTTCGACATTTGAAGCTGCACAAAGAACGGTAAGTCGTGGCTAATATAGCCTACAGCTATCCATCACACAAGGTTGTGTGTTAATGAGTGTGTAACTTGTTTGTCATGGGTTTCTTTTTGCTGGCTTGTGATGTCTGGAGCCTGTATTATTATGTGTGCTCCTCACTGCTTGCCTAGATTAGACTTGCAGATTGACTCGCCACCACGCTGTTTGGAGCTGGAAAATATCAAATGAGCACATTTGTGGCAGAGTGCCTCCTAGAATGGTTGTGTACTCTTCCTAACTTGCTGATTACGGCGAGAGCTTGAACCTCTGATTGTGTTTATGCTTCACACAAATCCCACCATCCCTCTCTCTGCTGTCCTCCGCAGTTTTGAGCTTTCTCCATTGATAATGAATGAAGAACGGTTGCTTATTTCATCTGAGGCACCGCATTCAGGTACAGTTTTCCAGATAGAAATGCAATATATTTTTTGGTGTAGGTGAGGTATTTCTATGTGAATTGCCATGTTGGATGGCCAGCAGATACTCTGCTGCTTAATTCATCTACAGAAGAGCAACCACCCCACACGACCCGACCCAGCCTACCACGCCTCTCCCGCTGTGAGAGAGAGGGGGGGGGTCTTTCTCATGGCTACCCATGTATTTCCATGGAAATGTAACGTTTGTTTGGAAAGTAATAAATATATAGATATTTTTTAAATCCTTCATGATTTGCGTAAATGTAATATACTAACTATTACTCTTGTTAAAAATATTAAATGCTATTACATTTGGTGAAGAGCACATTATGACTTGTTTAGGACTCGAAACTCAAAGTTTAGGACTTGAGACTTGACTTGGTCTTGACTTGGGACTTGACTTGGGATTTGAGTGCTAAGACTTGAGACTTACTTGTGACTTGTAAAACAATGACTTGGTCCCACCTCTCTCTCTATATATACAGTATATATACATACACAGTCAAAAGTTTGGACATCTACTCATTAAAGGGTTTTTCTTTATTTTTACTATTTTCTACATTGTAGAATAATAGTGAAGACATCAAAACTGTGAAATACCACATATGGAATCATGTAGTAACCAAAGAAAGTGTTAAACAGATCTAAATATATTTTAGATTCTTCAAAGTAGCCACTCTTTGCCTTCATGACAGCTTTGCACACTTTTGGCATTCTCTCAACCAGCTTCACCTGGAATGCTTTTCCAACAGTCTTGAAGGAGTTCCCACATATGCTGAGCACTTGTTGACTGATTTTTTTTCACTCTGCAGTCCAACTCATTCCAAACCATCTCAATTGGGTTGAGGTCGGGTGATTGTGGAGGCCAGGTCATCTGATGCAGCACTCCATCACTCTCCTTCTTGATAAAATACCCCTTACACAGCCTGGAGGTGTGTTGGGTCATTGTCCTGTTGAAAAACAAATGAGCCGGCGTATCGCTGCAGAATGCTGTGGTAGCCATGCTGGTTAAGTGTGACTTGAGTTCTAAATAAATCACTGATAGTGTCACCAGCAAAGCACCCCCACAGCATCCCACCTCTTCCTCCATGCTTCACGGTGGGAACAACACATGCAGAGATCATCTCACGGTCATCTGTTCACCTACTCTGCATCTCACAAAGACAGCGGTTGTAACCAAAAATCGCAAATTTGGACTCATCAGACCAAAGGACAGATTTCCACCGGTCTAATGTCCATTGTTCGTGTTTCTTGGCCCAAGCAAGTCTCTTATTATTATTGGTGTCCTTCAGTAGCGTTTCTTTGTTCCTCTGAACAGTTGATGTTGAGATGTGTCTGTTACTTGAACTCTGTGAAGCATTTATTTGGGTTGCAATTTCTGAGGCTGGTAATTGTAATGAACTTATCCTCCGCAGCAGAGGTAACTCTTGGCGGTCCTCATGAGAGGCAGTTTCATCATAGCGATTGATGGTTATTGCGAGTGCACTTGAAGAAACTTTCAAAGTTCTTGAAATTTTCCAGATTGACTGACCTTCATGTCTTAAAGTAATGATGGACTGTCGTTTCTCTTTGCTTATTTGAGCTGTTCTTGCCATAATATACTTGGTCTTTTACCAAATAGGGCTATCTTCTGTATACCACCTGATTGGCTCAAACGCATTACGGAAAGAAATTCCACAAATGAACTTTTAACAAGGCACGCCTGTTGAATTAATGGATGGGTTGCCAATTGGCAACCCATCCCTTATGGGATTAATTGACACATTAACAAACATTACAATAAGTCACTATGGTAATTAAATTCTTATTCCGGCGTTCTCTGAATTGCACATCACATAAAGAGTGAAAAAAATAAAAATACATCAATACATAATAGTCAATAAGGTTATCCAAACAATAATTACATCCCTGGAGCAGTACAATAATATACATACATATATACATACATACATACACACTGCATATACATATATATACACATACATACATATATACATATATATACACACACATACACACACATATACATATACACACATGTATATATATATACATATATATACATATACACACATGTACATATATATATATATGTGTGTATATATATATATATATATATATATATATATGTGTGTGTGTGTGTGTGTGTGTGTGTGTGTATGTATGT
>QNTS01000225.1:1244359-1257583 GCA_003317085.1 Hucho hucho
TATATATATATATATACACACACACACACACACACACACACATATATATATATATATATATATGTGTATATATACACACATCCATACACACTGCATATATATATATACACACCATAAACAGACAAATAAATTATAGGTGGCCCTTTTTCTTTTATTCCATGCTTTATGTAAAAAAAGAAACACAAGTCACTTGAACCCAGTCTGACACAAAGAATAGACACAATCTATATACACACACCATAAACACATATAAGATAAATATTTTTACCATTTAATTATAGGTGGCCCTTTTTCTTTTATTCCATGCTTTATGTAAATATTCCACAAACCGAAATACACAATGGACAAATAACAATTTCAATTTCTCCTCATCACACACTCAGCCACATAATGCCAAGGTATATCTGGTGTGCTTTCTGGAATAAGAGCAAGCGTATATCGTGGTAGAAAGGGAAATAGAGGATAAAATGAGTTTCATTCTCTATTTCTTCGAGGTCACAATAATTACATAGTCTTTCCTCTTCCATTTCACCACAATACTGACCTGTTTCAATACGCAGAGGCAATATCGCTGATCTTACCTGTGCACATAACGATTTCTTGTTTTTAGGTAGGTTATACATAATATATCTCTCACTCACGAATTCACCCTTAATCAAACAAAACTTTCTCAATTTGGGTTTATGATTAATCTCCTCCACCAATTTCTTTTTTCATATTGCATCAACAGTTGTTTTTTAATCATATCTATGTCTCCCTTAATTTGGTTTTCATACAGATGTTCACAGTCAGACTGTTGCCCAGGCTCGCCCTATGGATAGATCCCACTGAAAAACTTTACTAGCTATTCTGGCAGTTGGCATATCCAACAGTCTATTCCAAAGTCTCAGCATACACGCCTTCTATCTCACCTCACAGGGTTCCCAGCCCATGTCCCCTGTTATTGCAAGTATAGGTGCAAACTTGTGCAAACTTGTGGATACCTAAAAAGTAATTTACAGCTCGGTTATGAACATGTTTGTTTTTAAAATACCTCTTAGTCCAGAACAGGACACACGCATGTCTGATACAGTTTGGAATACATGGCATAACCAATATCTTTGAGTGTTTTTGTTTTTTTATAACTCCCCCAAGAGCTCTACTTGCCGAGTTGGCCAGGGCAGATGTTGCGTATAGAAAGGTAATATGTTCATCAATAAAAAGACCCAAATATTTATAAATGCTAGTAAACTCAAGAATGTCTTCACCAAAACAAAACTGAAAAACACTTCTCTTAGTAGCTGGTTTTCTAAAATGCATTTTCTGTGTTTTTGTTTGTTAATCAAGAGTCTCCATCTTTTACACCAATTGACTGCACATAATAACATGTTCTGCAGGTCTTGTTCAGGGTCTGCCATCAAAATAATATCATCAGCATATAAAAGGAAACTTAGCATTTCATCATCATATCTTACTCCAATATTTAACTATTTAATTTATTTTGCCAAATAATTTATAAACAAAGCAAACAAAGTCGGTGATAAGGCGTCTCCTTGTTTTACACCCGAGGGTGTGGGAAACCAATCTGTACGATACTCATTAACAAGCACACAAGCAATTGGTACTTTGTAAAGAGACTGGATTGTTTGATAAAATTTCTCATCAACCCGTCTTTAACAAACTATAGGTTAAAAGATCCCTATTTACAAAATCAAAAGCTTTCTGAAATCAATGAAACATGCAAAATAGGCTTCTCTTCATGTAATCTATTTCTAATAACAGCCTCTGGATTTACAAAAAACATTTTGTTCTTCCACCAGAATGTTTTGGTCCTCCAAAAATGTAATTAGCCTATTGTTGAGGATGGATTAGTATAATTTATAAACCATACTTAATAAACTTATGCCTCTATAGTTCAGTGGCACACTCGGGTAATTTTATGAAGATTTGGGAATGGGATTCACTATAGACCTATACCAAGTGGATGGCAGTATACTGTACTCAAAACATATTTGGACCAAATTATATAGGATGTCAATTAATTTAGGGGATTTTAAAACCTAATTAGGCAATTCATCAATACCAAACGCTTTCCCATTTTTTGCAGCATCAATCACTTTCTTAACTTCTGCCACAGACAGCTCCTCATTTAAGTATAGGTTACATATATAAGAGGGTTCTAACATTGTATTTTCCAGTTTAGTTCTCAGGGAACATATGTCTTTATAAAATTAATCCTCAAAATATGCCACATTTTCATTACCTGAGAACAAACTAGCAAACCCCTTTTCCCACTCCTTGAGTACCTGAGTAATATCAGAATTCAGCCCCCCCTGCTCTTCCCTGACTTCCATTGGAATTTTCTTATGTCGTTTTGGTCCTAACTTGTTAATTTGGCTCCAAAACTGTTGAGGATTTCTTGTCTGTATTTCCTCAAGGTGTAATAGGTGATATCTCTTTTAAATAGGCGCAGTCTTTTATCAAACACATGCTGTTTTTTCTTAAATTCCTTCCTACACTGTTCTCTTGTATTCCTATCTTTACACTGTAAAAATAAGATCTCAGCCTTGCGCATTACTGACCATAGATCCCTTAACTCATCACTCCAAAAAGGCTTGTTCGGCTTGAAAACTTTCCTGGACTTGG
Source organism: Hucho hucho (assembly GCA_003317085.1). Lineage (NCBI taxonomy): Eukaryota > Metazoa > Chordata > Actinopteri > Salmoniformes > Salmonidae > Hucho > Hucho hucho. The sequence goes on from QNTS01000225.1 coordinate 1,246,985, forward strand.
GGGTGTATTCTTTATTAAACTTTTTTGCCATTTCAGAATATATAATATCACAAAATGTTTCATACCACACATCTAAATCAAATGTTGTTTATTGGCATCTTTTCAGAGTTTTGATGAGTTCCAGCAGAGCTCTACATGCCATTTCAGAACATAGAAAGTAATTTGGCACATTTATTTTCTTACATTTAGGCCTATGCGGGGTATGTATATTTTGCCCCATGTGATGCACAGCAATACCTGGTTGAGGAAGTTTGTGGCCAACAGAAAATATCATAAATAAAAGAGAATGATCAGGAAGTCCAATTAAGTCAAAACATCTGCATTCTTCAACCATCTGTGTAGGAGATAACACCTTAAATGCCAAACAAGTTTCTAGACAGTCGTGGAGGGTAACTATATCCTTTGCCAGATATGGATGTAAAGTTATCGCTTAAGGGGCATATCCTTCCATTAATGAAACACATTTTAGAGTCACAAAGGAATTCTAATAGGGTCATCCAAAGCAACACGCAATGGAATATCATCAATATTGTCACGTCCTGGCCATAGAGAGCCCTCTGGGTTTGTGACTAGGGGGGTTTCTAGTTATTTTATTTCTATGTTGGTTTTGTGTATGGTTCCCAATTAGAGGCAGCTGTTATTTGTTTGGCCGGATCCACTGTCTGATCTGAGCGGGTGCTACGTCCCGCACCGGAGCCGCCACCGACGCTAGTTGCCCACCCGAACCCTCCCCATCTAGTTGCAGGTTTTGTGGCCGGAGTCCGCACCTTTGGGGGGGGGGTACTGTCATGTCCTGGGTTTCTAGTTATTTTATTTCTATGTTGGTTTTGTGTATGGTTCCCAATTAGAGGCAGCTGTTATTTGTTGCCTCAAATTGGGGATCATACTTAGGTAGTCTTTTTCCCACCTGTGTTTGTGGGATATTGTGTTTTTGTGAGCGCTACGTTTGGGCCGATCAGGTGTTCTCTTCATTGTTTTTGTATATTCCACTGAAGAATAAATATGTGGAATTCCATGCACGCTGCGCCTTGGTCCATTTATTACGACGATCGTGACAGAATATCCCACCATTGCTGGACCAAGCAGCGTGCCCCGAAGGAGAGTTGGACCTGGGAAGAAGTACTGGGTGGTTGCGAGACCCTTCCTTGGCGGGAGTCGCCGAGGAAGATAGAAGGACAGTGACGACGCCGGGGTCCACGGCCTAAAGGAGCCCATTTTTTGGGGGGGGGGGGCACAAGGGGCGGTCGGCCGAGCCAAGGGGAGAGCCAGAGCCCAAATGGGAGACGATCAAGGAATTTAATGAGGGATATCGGAGAGAGGTGTTGGCGAGGAGTATGCTGCAGCGCAGGCGTTTAGAGGAGCGTCTGTCCAGCCCAGTACGTCCTGTGCCAGCTCCCCACACTCGCCCTGAAGAGCGTGTCACCAGTCCGGTGCAACTTGTGCCGGCTCCACGCACCAGGCCTCCAGTGCGCCTTCCCAGCCCGGTACGTCCTGTGCCAGCTCCCCGCACTCGCCCTAAAGAGCGTGTCACCAGTCCGGTGCAACCTGTGCCNTCCTTTGCCAGATATGGATGTAAAGTTATCGCTTAAGGGGCATATCCTTCCATTAATGAAACACATTTTAGAGTCACAAAGGAATTCTAATAGGGTCATCCAAAGCAACACGCAATGGAATATCATCAATATTGTCACGTCCTGGCCATAGAGAGCCCTCTGGGTTTGTGACTAGGGGGGTTTCTAGTTATTTTATTTCTATGTTGGTTTTGTGTATGGTTCCCAATTAGAGGCAGCTGTTATTTGTTTGGCCGGATCCACTGTCTGATCTGAGCGGGTGCTACGTCCCGCACCGGAGCCGCCACCGACGCTAGTTGCCCACCCGAACCCTCCCCATCTAGTTGCAGGTTTTGTGGCCGGAGTCCGCACCTTTGGGGGGGGGTACTGTCATGTCCTGGGTTTCTAGTTATTTTATTTCTATGTTGGTTTTGTGTATGGTTCCCAATTAGAGGCAGCTGTTATTCGTTGCCTCTAATTGGGGATCATACTTAGGTAGTCTTTTTCCCACCTGTGTTTGTGGGATATTTTATTTTTGTTAGTGCACTGTGAGCGCTACGTTTGGTCCGATCAGTTGTTCTCTTTATTGTTTTTGTATATTCCACTGAATAATAAATATGTGGATTATTAGCACGCTGCGCCTTGGTCCATTTATTACGACGATCGTGACAAATATAGTCATCTAACCTCCCAATTCGAATGTTAAGATCCCCACATATGTAAATAGCATCTGCTTCTGTATATATGTATACTTCACTTAACAAATTACTATAGAAGGAGGATGCATCTCTACCCCATGTGGACTGTTCAGGTGGAAAATAGCATGAAAACACAACAAAAATCTGACTACCTATGTTCAAAGCTTAAACCAATAATTCCTATGGCTTTATTGATCATTTTTATTTTATATGCTTTCATCATATCAGATTTTACACATATTCCCACTCCCCCAGAGCCCCTGGGGGCTTTCACATGAGTGTTTCTGTTGTGTCCATACCATACATACCCTTCAATATCAATAGTTTCTTGCCGACGCAAATGCATTTAATTTATTGAGATAATGTCTGGGTTTAAGGATTTTAGTATTATTATTTGTAATTGATTGTTCAATGTAGTCCATCCGTTAACATTAAATGTGCTATTGAAATCAAATCTCGTAGGGGATGGGAAGCCCCTCAGTATGTAGTAGGAATTCTACACGGGACTCCAGACGTCCAACATCAAGTGCTATGTGGTCTTGTATCTGCTTGTTATTATTCTCCAGTTGAGTCAGCAAAGCTGTATGATCATCCTGAATGGCTTTCTCCAAAGATGCACGTAAGCTGTCACCTTTACTATTCATTTTGTCCATATTTTTTTCCGTTTTTGTACCTAGACTCCTTATCTCCGTCTTGAGATTAGCCATGCTATTGGCACTTTCTTTCTTTGATAAATTCAGCTCCATGCTTTTCTCACCACTGCGTAGATTTCTACCGGAGTCCATATGTTTTTAGCGGTTAAGTGTTTCTGTTATTGCTGCTCAAGGTAATGTTTGACAGCCAGCTAAATGTAACATTATAGCTAGGATAGCCAGATTACTCACCAAACAATCCCCAACAAGTCTGTCTATTGACTATTTCACCCTCACGGGATTCAGACTTCAGCTACCTCCATTTACGATCCGATCGCTATGTTTTAAACTTTGAAAACATTTAAATAAAAAAAGTTTTAAATAGTTTGGTCCCATAAAGAAGCAGCAGCGTTTTTCACTGTATGCACCTGTTAATTGAAATACATTCCAGGTGACTACCTCATGAAGCTGGTTGAGAGAATGCCAAAGCTGTCATCAAGGCAAAGGGTGGCTACTTTGAAGAATTTTATTGTTTTGGTTACTACATTATTCCATGTGTTATTTCATAGTTTTGATGTCTTCGCTATTATTCTACAATATAGTAAAAATAAAGAAACTCTTGAATGAGTAGGTGTCCAAACTTTTGACTGGTACTGTATATGTTTATAGGTATGTGTTGTGTATTTGATGTATTGATGCAGGGCTCATCCATAAAGGTTTTGATAAAATAAAGGTTAAATAAAATAAGTAATAGTAAACTTGAGTTCTAACTGAATTAAAAAAAATCTTCAATAGTGGTAGAGACTGATTCAGATGACCTCTGGGAGCCAACTCCAAAGAGACCACATTCAAGTCCTCCATCCCCCACTCATTCAAACGTAAGAACTGGTTCCTCCAGTCTGATCCCTGCTGCAGTCTCTGGCTCCACACCCACCCCACCCAGCCATCTAGAGGTGTGAAGAGGCCAACCCAGAAGCGGTGGAGGACCAGTGCACCAGCAGCAACTATCACAGAGGGAGAGGACCGTTGGCACACTGTGCTAGAGGATGATGTGGAGCCACTTCCACCAACATTTCGACCTAAAAGGCAGCCAGGACCTCAGTTGGACATGACTGGAAAGTACAGCCCCCTTCCATCTTTTCCAGATGTTTTTTCTCCTTCTCAGTTCTTGGTTCGCTGGTGTCTAACACCAACACGTGTGGGGCTAAGAAGCAAGTAGGCAAGAAAGAGGCACGGAACCCCATTTCCATCCAATACCTATACTGTCACATCTCACTGGTCATTTACATGGGGCTTGTGAAGTTGAAAAACCTGAAGGACTACTGGAGAAGCTCAAGACTCTACAAATTGCCTTTCCCCACCACTGTCATGTCTTCTAACAGGTTTCTGACTATTTCACGGGCGCTTCATATCAGTGACTCACAAGCTGACAGCGACAATGAGAAGAGAGGCACAGCAAGCTTTGATAGGCTCTGCAAAATCAAACATCTCTACTCAAGCATTGTTGAGGCCTGCAAGACCCATTTTCAGCCCGCCCAGAACCTGTCCATAGATGAGGATGGTAGTCTTAAAGGCTAGAATTGGCCTCAAATAATATATGCGTAACAAGCCAACAATATGGGGTTACAAACTGTTTGTTTTGGCCGATTCTGTGTGCCTACACTTGGAATGTTCTCGTTTACGAGGGGAAATCCATCTCAGCCACCGGTAATGGACTTAGTTATGATTCCATTATGGAAATATTGGATTTTCCACTGCTGGGGATGGGCTACACACTGTTTGTGGACAACTTTTACACAAGCCCTAACCTGTTACAGACCTGAGGAAGCTGAATGTATGGTCTTGTGGCACCATTCGTCCCAACAGTAAACGGCATGCCTAAGAGGGCTGATAGGGGTACCGTGCGATGGATTTGTAAAGATGACGGATGGATACCAGAGAGGTGGTCATGTGCTCCAGTATCCACAAATCGTACAGTGGCGTTCACGTCAGCAAGAGTGTGAAGGATGCTAATGAGGCATGGCCCAAGAAAAATGTCCTCATTCCAGCTACTGTAAAGGATTTCAAAATAAGCATGGGAGGTGTGGACCTGTCAGACACGCTGATAGGCTACTATAATGTTCTCCACAAGACAATGAAATGGTATAAGACATTGTTCCATCACTTCATCAACATTGCTGTGGTGAATGCATTCATCCTCCAGAAGGAAATGGCTAAGAGCTGTGGACAGACCCTCATGACACAGCTAGCCTTCAGAGAGCTGCTCATCCAGGAGCTTGCTGACTACGGCACAAAGTCCACTACAGCACCTTCTGTCCTCTCTACCTCTGTCCCCTCTACTCCTGCCACCAGTGGTGTTCACCTGCCAAAATACATAACTGCAGACCTGAATGTGCCTCAGGGCCAAAAGAGCACAGCAGGGAGGCATCGTTGTACTCTGTGCCACAAGAAATCTCCCATCACCTGCACTACTTGTGCTGTTACCCTCTGCTTCACAGCAGAAAGAGACTGCTATGGGACTTGGCATCAGCAGCACAACCTTGTGTAGAGGACTGTGGATGTTCTAAATACTCTAATTGTAAATAGTGTGTAAATATATATTTGTTTTACTTTGTGTGTGGTTTGTGATATTAGATAAGTGTTGCCTGCTAACTTGGCCCTTATCTTAGTTCACCTCTGTGTTGGGAGGCATTGGATCAGCGTTCTCGTCGCATCTCCTGTTAGTACCTTTTATGTAGGGAAGATAATGATCCATCGTGTATGACATTCCTGGGAGTGTGTAAACTTAAATGTTTTATTACCATAACATTTTTGTATGTTCTCTATAGTTATGTACTTTAAAATGAATCAATTGACCAATTCGGCCATTTGGAGGCCGCTTGGGTACACTTGGGCAAACTCGTGAGGGACACCTGGGAGACTTCATACTAAATATTATGTAGCTCTCTCATTCTTGAATGCATCAGTCTGAAACCTTGCACACACACTGTTGCCCTGTTGTGGACAACATCCAAATCCCCAGCTTCCTATCTCAATGCATGGCCTTTCTTTTGCATTTAAAGATTATGCAACAAAAATACCAATAGAAAACGCATGTTTTTTTTGCTTGTTTTATCTTTTACCAGATCAATAGTGTTATATTCTACTACATTAATTTCACATATGCACAAACTTCAAATTGCTTCCTTTCAAATAGTATCAATAATATGCATATCCTTGCTTAAGGTCCTTGGCTACAGGCAGTTAGATGTGGGTATGTCATTTTAGGAGGAAATTGAGATGCAGGGCCTTATCCAGAAGAGGTTATCTGACTTAGTAGTGCTGATTGATGGCTCCTACAGACAGTGAGTCAAGTGGCCGTGGCTTGCTATATAAAGCAGGCAGACATGCATTGAGGCATTTAGTTACTGGTCGATTGAACGTTAGAATTGGCAAAATGAGTGACCTAAGCAACTTTGAGTGTGGTATGATCGTCAGTGCCTGGCGCACCGGATCCATTATCTCAGAAACGGCTGCCCTCCTGGGCTTTTCACGTGCAACAGTGTCTAGGGTTTACAGAGAGTGGAGCAACAAACAAAAAACATCCAGTCAGTGGCAGTCCTGTGGGTAAAAACAGATTGTTGATGAGAGAGGTCAAAGGAGAATGGCAAGAATCGTGCATGCTAACAGGCGGGACACAGTACAACAGTGGTGTGCAGAATGGAATCTCGGAACGCACAACTCGTCGATCCTTGTCACAGATGGGCTATTGCTACAGACGACCAAACCGGGTTCCACTCCTATCAGCTAAAAACAAGAAGAAGTGGCTCCAGGGGGCCGACACTGGACAATTGAGGAGTGGAAAAATATTGTCTGGAACATGACAGCAAGTTCAGTTAACTTGTGTGGCCTGCGCAGTCCACAGACCTCAACCCAATAGAGTATCTATGGGATGAGATGGAATGGGCTGTTCGCAGCATAAATGTACCGCTGTCCAATCTACAGCAATTAGCTGAGGCTATCGCATCAGCATGGACCAAAATCCCTGTGGAACGTTTCCGACACCTTGTAGAATGCCCTGAAGAATTCAGTCTGTTCTGGAAGCAAAGGGGGGTCCGACCCGGTACTAGATGTACCTAAAGAAAACTGTCCGGGGAGTGTATATCCACATGGAACAGTCACAAAAGACAAGAGCAAGTTTAACTGTAGTGGCCAGCCAAGGTATTACTTTATTTGTATTTTATTATTATTATTATTATTATTAAAGCAGGGAGTTCCATTGAGAACAACTTATTTTTTTCCAAGGCAGCCCTGCACTTTGACCTTAGTTGTACAGTATTCAAAGATGGAGAGTAACATTGGTTGTCTGTGTGGAGGCAGGGTGGTAGGACCGCAACACCTAGTTGAGTTGAGATCAATGACCGTTAGAGTTGAAAGACATGCTATCTGCTGAGGCACTTTGTAAAGGGGAGACACGGGCTTGTGCTGTGTAGAGGGGGAAGTGGGACTGATATTGCCTTCCCTCTTTCCCTCTCCCCCATTTCTGTCTCTGTATCTCGATCCCCCCACCCGTCTCCCTCTATCTTGTTTCTCCCTCTTCCTAGCCCTCTCCCCAGCCCCAGTTGTGTGAAGCATTATTCTCCTCACTCTCTTTTCTCTCTTCACTCCTTCCCCTTCCTCCCTCCCTCCCCCTGCCAGACAGTGTGTGTGCTGTAGCTGTAGGAGGTGTGTGTTGAGGAGAGCCAGGGCTCAATTATGTCCAGCGCCCCGCGGTCGGCTCACTTGGCCAGGGGTGCCACAGCAGGGAGGGTGCAGTTATCCATAGCCTGTTATCTTGATATGGGGCGTGGTGAGGGCGGGGGTGTATGGATATGCACACACACACACACACACACACACACACACACACACACACACACACACACACACACACACACACACACACACACACACACACACACACACACACACTCTCTCTTGTACAACTAACCTTGTGGGGACACACAATTCAGTCCCATTCAATGTCCTATATTCCCTAACCCCTAACACTAAACCTAACCCGTATACCCTAACCTTATCCCAAAAACCTAACCCTAACCCTAGCTCCTAACACTAACACTAACCTTAACACAAACCCTAAAACTAACCCCAGCTCCTAACCCTTAACGTAATTCTAACCCTAACACTAATTCAAACGTTAACCCTAACTAGAAACTAGAAATAGCATTTGACCTCGTGGGGACTAACAAAATGTCCCCAGTTGGTCAAATTTTTGTTTGTTTGGACTTCTGGTCCCCACAAGAATAGTTAAACACGTTCACACACACACTCAAACAATACTGCCACAAACATGAACAAACAGACAATTACTACACACACACATACACAAACATGCATTAACACAAATACATGAGCGTGCACGCAAGACACATGGCTGAACTCAAAACTCAGACACACATTAGTTAACACAGAATTAACAGGCACACATGCACACACAAAATCCTATATTCCCCAATAACTCCAGGATGTTCCATTATCTTTATGAGAGGAAGAAGGAAACTTGAAACTTGGCTTAAGAGCAGGCAACAAGGCATGAATTAGACTGCTGGTTGGAAGAGCATTCGTTAGAGCACCCTATTAGATTAAAGCCTTGGGCTTGGTTAGAGTGGAGGCAGGGGCTGAAGTCTTAGGTAGCAGGGAGGCCCAGTGTCAGTGAGTAGGAATTCCTCAGTATCTAAAGCTGGAGTTGGACATTACTGGCAGAGGGGATTTTTACAGCTCCACATGTCTGTGGTGTGGTGTGTGTATCAATGAGTCTTCTTCAGTGTGTGCGTGTATGTCTCTGTGGTGAGTCTGGTGTGTTAAATAGTGAAGATGGTAGACCAGCACACAACCCTAAACTGTACCCCAAACTGTCTGCTGAATAACCACACACATACACAGCGAGCCATACACACAAACTAACATTCCGAGCTCCCCCACACTCACACACAAACACAGTCAGTGGCTGAGGAGGCAGATTATTTGGACGGGTGGTTGGTGCCAGAAGCGGAAACAAGCATGTGTAATTTTAGAAAGCTATCATCTCCTCAGCCTGGCTGCATTCTGGCTGGAGAGGCCAACACTGCAGTCTGCATCCCAGAGGCCTGCAGCTTCCTACTACTAGACCTCAGAGGGTGACATGGCAGTGAGTAAGTGTGTGTGTGTGTGGTTATTCAGCAGACAGTTTGGGGTACAGTTCAGAGTTGTACTCCATTATACAAGCCGACTCAAGGGTCATATGCAAACTCAATTGACAGCGATAGAGTCAGCCAAGCTGTGTGTGTGTGTGTGTGTGTGTGCATGCATGCATGTGTATGTGTGCACTGTAATTTTGTGAGCATAGTCTGTCTGTTCTGTGTACACTGAGTGTACAACACATTAAGAACACCTGTTCTTTCCATGACATAGAATGACCAGGTGAATCCATGTGAAAGCTATGATCCCTTATTGATGTCACTTGTTAAATCCGCTTCAATCAGTGTAGATGAAGGGGAGGAGACAGGTTAAAGAAGTATATTTAAGCTTTGCGATAATTGAGACATGGATTGTGTATGTGTGCCCTTCAAAAGATTTAAGTGCCTTCGAACATGGTATCCTCTGACACCACCTGGTATATAGGTCCTGGATGGCAGGAAGCTTGGCCCCAGTGATATACTGGGCTGTACGTACTACCCTCTGTAGCACCTTATGGTCGGATGTTGAGCAGTTACCATACCAGGCAGTGATGCAACCGGTCAGGATGCTCTGGATGGTGCAGCTGTATAACTTTTTGAGGATCTGGGGGCCCATACCAAATATTTTCAGTCTCCTGAGGGGGAAAAGGTGTTGTCATGCCCTCATCACTAGTGCATTGGTGTGTGTGGACCATGATAGTTTGTTGGTGATGTGGACACCAAGGAACTTGAAACTCCCAATCCGCTCCACTATAGCCCTGTCGATGTTAATGGGGGCATATTCGGCCCTCCTTTTCCTGTAGTACACGAGCAGATCCTTTGTCTTGCTCACATTTAGGGAGAGGTTGTTGTCCCGGCAACACACTGCCAGGTCTCCGACCTCCTCCCTATAGGCTGTCTCATCGTTGTCGGTGATCAGGCCTACCATTGTTGTGTCGTCAGAAAACCTAATGGTCGTGCTTGGCCACGCAGTCGTGGGTGAACAGGGAGTACAGAAGGGGACTAAGCACGCACCCCTGAGGGGCCCGCGTGTTGAGGATCAACATGAGACTTTTAATACACTTTGTTGGTGTTTCCTTTATTTTGGTAGTTACCTGTACATGTGCGTGCTCACACAAATTAATCTGACATCTAACCTCGCCATACAACTCCATTGTATACACAACTGCTCAGCTCAATTGAACTCCGTATGTTAAACCAAGGGGGAGTGGGCTCTGTGGAACAGTGAATTCAGACCAAAGATAACACGTGTGTTACGACTTCCGCCGAAGTCGGTCCCTCTCCTTGTTCGGGCGGCGTTCGGCGGTCGACGTCACCGGCTTTCTAGCCATCGCCGATCCACTTTTCATTTTCCATTTGTTTTGTCTTTGTTTTATACACACCTGGTTTCAATTCCCCAATTACATGTTCATTATTTAACCCTCTATTTTCCCCATGTTTGTGTGCGTAAATTGTTCCAATTTATGTCAGTCCATTTGGTGGGCTTGGTATCTGTTACTACTTTGTAAATATTTTGAGTAAACTA
>QNTS01000226.1:0-15662 GCA_003317085.1 Hucho hucho
CTAGTGCAGCTTTGCAAGGCTAGCCCAACTATCGTTAGCTTTGTTGTGGGAGAGGGACTCTTTCAGCTGCAGACATCGTTTTTTAATTTTCTTCTCATGGGTTTTCTGCACTGTCTTTTATCAGGCAAATATACTTGTATGGAGTCCAGACTGCAGCATTAACTTTTGCCTTGTATTTGTATCCATTCCATGCAGTCATTAAAAGAGAGACAGCCGGCAGAATTGTGTCCAGAGCCTTATCTTCCACCTACACCTTACCAGAACACAGCACAGAAAGGTACCGGTGCAGAACCGGTTACACCAGCATCATCCCAGCGTCTGCCCTGCCTGCCATCCTAGTACTTCCACTGCCCTTTCAACCACAAATGGCAGGTGACAGAAATGATCCAGCGCCCACCGATCCAGGCTCTTGTGCATGAGCAGCAGCAGCTACTGTCGGTAGTACTGTTGGAACAGACTTTTCCTATGGAGACCCAACAGGAGCCACAAGCTGTCAAAGTACTTTCATCCCTGGGGTGTGTAACTTCTTGAAGAGTGTTCTCTTCCTGAAGATGGACTGCTTCAACCCCTTGGGAGTATCCAGAGTATCTAGTACGCTGGTGTGATGATAGAATATGTCCCTCAGTATCAACTAGAGATTAATATTAATCCACTTGTTATTCTAATTAGACAAATGTTAATTTATCATCAGCATGTTCCAAAGAATTCTGTTTCTATAAAGATTTATTGCAGTTGAAAATGATCTGTGGTGTGTGTTGTTGGTTTCTTGTGAGATATGAAGTATACCCTTTTAGTAGAATGTCTATTTCTTCATTGGATTTGTTGACCAAGGAGAAGAGGTAAGTGCTCACCGGACTAATAACTGAAGGTCCGATTCAAATTCATCTGACTCACACCTTAGTGCCATAATTCTTCACATTTTCAATGTATAGCAACACTGACAAATTCTCAGGTGGAACTATTTGATCCAGCATTGGAAATGAGGATCTATCCAAACACAGTGTTTATGAAATGTGAGAATGCTGAACAACATTTTCTGACCAATAGGCTTGTTTGTCGTAATATTTGGCCAAAGTTTTCTTCGCTTGAGTCAAGAGGCCCTGTCTTAACTTGCACATGTAAGGGAAGCAGACAGCTGCAGATTTAATAGATTTAAAGAACCCACTTTTGCAAGAAAGACCTGAATAATGCCACATAACACAACTCTTATATAAATGTATTCCTTTTATACAAATAAAAATGACCCCTTTATCTGGAATAGATGTAGTGTTGCCTTACATTTGTGAAATGTGAATGACATTTGCTTTGCCTTCAAACTGTGCTTAGTTTAAAATACCGTTGGTTGGACTGCGAGGCAGTGACTGTATTGTTTTTCTTTTGATCTGAAGCCTGACACTGTACGACACGTCGTGTCTCATCCTCCGTCTTTTGAAAAAAGCTTCCTCGGCATGATTTTATTCTAACATCGTCCATGTTTTTTTTTTTTTGCAACCCTCAAAAACAAATGTTGATCCCCTTGTAACAACACGTTATATTCCACAGGGGGGCACTAAAGTTCTGTAACGAAAGGAGGTTGAACACTTTGTACCTTGAACACCATCTGAACTTAAACACAGCCTCAACTATTTAAATGACAGAAAATGTCATATCTGCTCTCACACAGTACATTAATAGATGATGATTCCTTGGGTTTTTCACAGTCCATCATAATAAATACTTTTTGGCAACTTATGTATTGTTGTCTTAGGTTCATTCCGAAACGCATTCTCTCCACCAAAGCACAAAGCTTACTAGCATTATAAAGATATCACTCAAGTTTAAGAGTTGCTACCACATTTTTGTAGAGATTTATATGGGGGCCAGTGCAAAGACTCACATTGCACTGTAAGATCAGTCATGCATCGTACCCAGTTTCTCTCTAGAAACATGCATGAGAAAGCTATGACTAAGCAGAGAAGTATGTCTGTATCAATTGTTCTAGAACTGGTTCAAGAAAGAAGAGCGAGAGATAGATGTTGGGTTACATGTGAACACTTTCCATCATACTCTCAGGAAGGTTAGGTTAGTTAGGCTACATGTGATCGTGCGTCACCATAACTGAAACATGGCCTTCTTTCGTTCACGGTTTCATGTCATGGTGCAAGTATTTGCATAAACTGGGAAACATTTGCATACATTTCAATTTCCCTCATTTACACTGACAGAGTTCATACACTAATTGTGTGCAGCGCTGCAAGCATGAGTGTCTTATTTAATTTTATTCAAGGATATTACTACATGTTAAAGAGCATGAGTGTCTTATTTAATCTTATTCAAGGATATTACTACATGTTAAAGAGCATGAGTGTCTTATTTAATCTTATTCAATGATATTACTGCATGTTAAAAAGCGTGAGAGTCTTATTGAATATTATTTAAAAAAAAAAATTATTTCACCTTTATTTAACCAGGTAGGCTAGTTGAGAACAAGTTCTCATTTACAACTGCGGCCTGGCCAAGATAAAGCAAAGCACAAACAACACAGAGTTACACATGGAATAAGCAAGCGTACAGTCAATAACACAATAGAAAAAAAAGAAAGTCTATATACAGTGTGTGCAAATGGCGTGAGGAGGTAAGGCAATAAATAGGCATAGTACCGAAGTAATTACAATTTAGCAAATTAACACTGGAGTGATAGATGTGCAGATGATGATGTGCAAGTAGAGATACTGGTGTGCTAAAGAGCAGAAAAGTAAATAAAAACAATTTGGGGATGAGGTAGGTAGATTGGATGGGCTATTTACAGATGGGCTAAGTACAGCTGCAGCGATCGGTTATCTGCTCAGATAGCTGATGTTTAAAGTTAGTGAGGGAAATATAAGTCTCCAGCTTCAGCGATTTTTGCAATTCATTCCAGTCATTGGCAGCAGAGAACTGGAAGGAAAGGCGGCCAAAGGAGGTGTTGGCTTTGGGGATGACCAGTGAGATATACCTGCTGGAGCACGTGCTACGGGTGGGTGTTGTTATCGTGACCAGTGAGCTGAGATAAGGCGGAGCTTTACCTAGCATAGACTTATATATGACCTCGAGCCAGTGGGTCTGGCATCGAATATGTAGCAAGGGCCAGCCGACTAGAGCATACAGGTCGCAGTGGTGGGTGGTATATTTTGGGCTTTGGTGACAAAACGAATGGCACTGTGATAGACTGCATCCAGTTTGCTGAGTAGAGTATTGGAGGCTATTTTGTAAATGACATCGCCGGAGTCGAGGATCGGTAGGATAGTCAGTTTAACGAGGGTATGTTTGGCTGCGTGAGTGAAGGAGGCTTTGTTGCGAAATAGGAAGCCGATTCTAGATTTAATTTTGGATTGGAGATGTTTAATATGAGTCTGGAAGGAGAGTTTACAGTCTAGCCAGACACCTAGGTATTTGTAGTTGTCCACATATTCTAAGTCAGAACCGTCCAGAGTAGTGATGTTAGTCGGGCGGGTGGGTGCGGGCAGCGAACGGTTGAAAAGCATGCATTTGGTTTTACTAGCGTTTAAGAGCAGTTGGAGGCCACGGAAGGAGTGTTGTATGGCATTGAAGCTCGTTTGGAGGCTTGTTAACACAGTGTCCAAAGAAGGGCCAGATGTATACAGAATGGTGTCGTCTGCGTAGAGGTGGATCAGGGAATCACCCGCAGCAAGAGCGACATCGTTGATATATAGAGTCCCAATGATATTACTACATGTTAAAGAGCATGAGTGTCTTATTTAATCTTATTCAATGATATTACTACATGTTAAAGAGCATGAGTGTCTTATTTAATCTTATTCAATGATATTACTACATGTTAAAGAGCATGAGTGTCTTATTTAATCTTATTCACTGATATTACTACATGTTAAAGAGCATGAGTGTCTTATTTAATCTTATTCAATGATATTACTACATATTAAAGAGCATGAGTGTCTTATTTAATCTTATTCAATGATATTACTACATGTTAAAGAGCATGAGAGTGGGGAGACCAATTCCAGGTTGGATGTGCTACTACTACTACTACTACATCTAAATGTATCATTTTTCATCACGAAGTGAGCAATTATTACATAATAGAGCCTGGCCTCTGTGCCAACACTCCATATGGAATTGTATGAAGTATGTAGGTAAACACTTCCTATAAAGCTGAATTGCTGTGAGTGATAAGGGAGCTGGTTGCCTTATATTGTATTCCTTCCTAAATGTAGGCCTCGTTGGCACAGTGCTGGCCCGCTGGAGGTGATTTGTCAAGTGAGCTCAAGACTACAGAGCCCACTGCAAGCCTAAATAAGTCTATGCTAATCCATGTTTCTATGTGTGCTTCTATGTGTGCTTCTATGTGTGTTTCTATGTGTGTTTCAATGCGTCACTGTTGAAAAGTGGGATTTCCTCTCGTATGAGTAGAGTTGGAGTATCGTATTACCAGAGTACTGAACATAATGCAAATGTGACAATCCTTCGTAAGAGATGTTATATAATACAATTCCAATGCCGTGACTACTCAAGCAATAATCTGGAGAGCGGTTGCGGTTGTGTGTGGCTCTGAGTGGGAGTGAGAGATGGGGAAGTGGTGGTTTTGGGACTGGGACAGGACAGGTCAGGATAGGACTGGCACACACACAAGTCTCTGTGGGATGGGCAGGTACAACAGCAACGCTTTCCGAGGCGGAGTCAGGTTTCCTCCAATTGTTTCCATGCGAATAAAGGAGAGGCCGGGAGACGCAGCTCAGCCGTTAAAAATATAAATAGATAGAAGTAGTCTGCTGAGAGGAGCACACACTCACTCCACTCGTCTGATTCTGTAGCAACAGGACACAACACCGAACAAATAAACAACGTTCTAAGACAATATATCTACCACCTTCTCAGCTTTGTTACACTTTGGGGTAAGTAGCAGGCCTGTGTCTCTACGTTCTTTGGGGGGTTTTGCATGTTTTCATTGGAGACAAATGACAAATATTTTCTACTGCCCTCTAACTGTGTTTATAATCTGACTTGTCCCTGACACTTTCCATTCCCTGTCTCTGGACCAGTGATTGTGATTACTACACCGCACAAATAGCTCCAGGCATTTCTCACCCTGGTGTGTCAGCATACTACTATTGAATTACATTATGTTTGTTGTTTCTGTAAATGCTTAGGGGCACATGTGACTGTTGACACCCAGCGTATAGTAAGGGTAAAGGAGGCCACTCACTGCAAATCGGATTCAGTACTCCATGCCTGGTATCCTACATCAAGGTCTATCAAAGCATGGGGTTGGGAATGTGTGCATTTTACTACAACATTGTGTCATTCACTGTGATTCCTTCAGTGTGACAATGTTTCAGGGACAGAGTGTTCCATAAATTGCCATAAGCTCTAGTGCGCACAGCACGTTCTATTATATCAGGTATTCTTGGTCCTGTTATGGACTATGGAAACCTGGTAAAGCTCAGTTGTCTGTCCACCACAGTGCAGGGCGTGGTTGCTATGCTCCTGGCGGGCCGGCATGGCCCAGTTCCAGGCCTGGCTTTAAGTGGAGCCAGCTGGTGCAGACAAGCATATGTTTTACTTGTGAGCGTCTTGCTTGCCTCCCTCAAAGACATGACTAGAAAATCAAAGGCAAAGAGGTTGCCTCCTGCCACTAATGATCTATTCAAGCAAGAATTAAGTACTCTGCTCTCCTGTTCTCCTTACAACTGTTACAGTGTATGGCGGGTGGAGGGGGGATCAGGAGGACATTGCTGAGTCACTGCCTCGCTGAGAGCCAGTTGGATTAGCGGGTCGGGTCGCCATGACGCTCCCAGACTCCTAAAATAGAGAGGGAGAAGAATACTCAAGACACAGAAACAACCAGCTGCTGCCTCATACAGAGACCAGGGCTGATAAACAACTGAGCGAATCCTGAGAAAGACACACAGACAGAGATAAAGCAACTGTATCACACCGAAGAGACAGAGAGGCTGTCAAAACAGAGACAGAGAGAGACACAACAGGGAACCCCCCCTGTATCACAGTAGTGATCAACAGAGTGATACAAAGAGATTCACAAGAGAGACTGAGAGAGTCACCACAGGCAGCCCCTCCTGCATCATAGTAGTGATCAACAGAGTGATACAAAGAGATTCACAAGAGAGACAGAGAGAGTCAGTACTGGGGAATACAGACATCACTCAGAGCCAGAGAGCCAGGCATGGCCCGGATCACTGCAGAAGGTAAGAGTGAGAGATAAAGCTACCTACTGACCATCCCGTTGTGTTGTGATGATGACAATGGGCGTGGTGTGAATGGCAGGGGTCATTGAATTTCTATGGCTTGGGGCACTCGGCGGGTCAGGATCTACTGGATAGAGAACTTCCTGTGTGCAAGAAAAGATAGTGATGAAGCACAGCTAGTTGACAATAGGCAAATGCTGAAAAAGGGGCATTTTCAGAGGAAATGACAATAAGTTAGGATGAGTCACCAGTTTGATGATGTCATGTGTTTGGATTGTGTGTGATGGTGTATAGAGGCACTGACCTTCCTCACGGACACAAAGTCAACAACTAAATCATGACAACAACTAAATCACTCAGTAAATTACTCAGTTTATTGTCCCCATATACACTGTTGTTGACTGTGTTGTATGTATGTGCGTCAGGCTGCCATAGACAGCATATGGGTCGGGTGGGGTTCCATGATCACCGCCGCTGAGTCTGACTACAGGGAGGAGGTCAGAAACTTAGCAGTGTGGTGCCCGGGACAACAACCTCTCCCTCAACGTCAAGGAGACCAAGGGGCTGATCGTGGACTATAGGAAAAAGAGGGAAGAGCAAACCCCCATCCACATCGACGGGGCTGTTGTGGAGCGGGTCGAGAGCTTTAAGTTCCTTGGCATCCACATCACGAAGGACTTAACATGGTCCACACACACCCGCACAGTCGTGAAGAGGGCACGGCAGCGCCTGTTCCCCCTCAGGAGGCTGAAAAGATTTGGCATGGGCTCTCAGATCCTAAAAAAGGTTCTACAGCTGCACCATTGAGAGCATCTTGACTGGCTGCATCACCACTTGGTATGGCAGTTGCACCGCTCCTGAACGTAAAACGCTACAAAGGGTGGTGCGGACAGCCCAGTACATCACTGGGGCCGAGCTCCCTGCCATTCATATCAGACGGTCAGAAATGGCCAAAGACTCCAGCCACCCAAGTCATAGACTTTTCACTCTGCTACCATAGGGCAAACAGTACCGGAGCCTCGGCTCTCAGACCAACAGGCTCCGAGACAGCTTCTACCCCCAAGCCATAAGGCTGCTAAACAGCCAGACTGCTTAATAGTCAATTATCTGCACTGACTCTATGCAAACTCACTAGACTTTATATAAACACCATATACACACAATCACTCACACAGTCACTCCTACACAAATCCCTCACACATTCAAACCCTATATATGCACGCACACACACGCACGCACACACGCACACACACACTCTTTTACACTGATAATTTGCTGCTGTTACTCTGTTCTTAATTTTACTCTTATTATTATCTAAAACGATGCCTAGTCACTTTACCCTGCCTTCATGTACATACAGTGCATTAGGAAAGTATTCAGACCCCTTGACTTAATTTCACATTTTGTTACATTAAAGCTTATTCTAAAATGGATTTAAAAAAAAATCCCCTCATCAATCTACACACAATACCCCATAATGTCAAAGCAAAAACAGGTTTATAGAATTTTTTGTAAATGTATAAAAAAACAAAAAACAGAAATATCTTATTTACATAAGTATTCAGACCCTTGCAATGAGACTCGAAATTGGGCTCAGGTGCATCCTGTTTCCATTTATTATCCTTGAGATGTTTCTACAAGAACACAGTGGCCTCCATCATTCTTAAATGGAAGAATTTTGGAACCAGAACTGTCCGCCCAGCCAAACTGAGGAATCAGGGAAGAAGGGCCTTGGTCAGGGAGGTGACCAAGAACCAGAAGGTCACTCTGACAGAGCTCCAGAGTTCATCTGTGGAGATGGGAGAACCTTCCAGAAGGACACACATCTCTGCAGCACTCCACCAATCAGGCCTTTATGGTAGAGTGGCCAGACGGAAGCCACTACTCAGTAAAAGGCACAAGACAGACAGCTTGGAGTTTGCCAAAAGGCACCTAAAGTAAACAAGAATCTCTGGTCTGATGAAACCAAGATTGAACTCTTTGGCCTGAATGCCAAGAGTCACGTCTGGAGGAAACCTAGCACCATCCCTACTGTGAAGCATGGTGGTGGCAGCATCATGCTGTGGGGATTTCTTTCAGCGGCAGGGACTGGGAGACTAGTCAGGAACGAGGGAAAGATGAACGGAGCAAAGTACAGAGAGATCCTTAACGAAAACCCACTCCAGAGTGCTCAGGACATCAGACTGGGGCGAAGGTTCACCTTCCAACAGGATAACGATCCTAAGCACACAGCCAAGACAACGCAGGAGTGGCTTCGGGACAAGTCTCTGAATGTCCATGAGTGGCCCAGCCAGAGCCCGGACTTGAACCCGATCAAACATCTCCGGAGAGACCTGAAAATAGCTGTGCAGCGACACTCCCCATCCAACCTGACAGAGCTTGAAAGGATCTGCAGAGAAGAATGGGAGAAACTCCCCAAATACAGGTGTGCCAAGCTTGTAGATTCATACCCAAGAAAACTCGAGACTGTAATCGCTACCAAAGGTGCTTCAACAAAGTACTGAGTAAAGGGTCTGAATACTTATGTAAATGTGATATTTCCGTTTTTTATTTGTAATAAATGTGCAAACATTTCTAAAAAGCTGTTTTTGCTTTGTCATGGTGTATTGTGTGTAGATTGATGAGGGAAAAAATAATAAATAATAAATGTTATTATAATTAATAATACATGTTAGAATAAGGCTGTAATGTAACAAAATGTGGAATAAGTCAAGGGGTCTGAATACTTTCCAAATGCACTGTATCTACCTCAAGTATCTCTGCACATTGATCTGGGACTTGTACTCTGCTGGAAATGTTCCAAACAGGGGGAAAATGTTCCAAAGCATTGTAGGCCTATTTTAAGGCGCTGGGGTTGTTGAAAGATCTTAGATGGATTGAGTTCCATGTCAACATTTGGTGAAAGAGAGTCAACAGCGAAGCACTCATTTGATAGGGTGGCTTGTTGTTCTACACAGTATCCGTGATGTCTGACTGGTTAACTGGCCAACTGACCCACTCAGTCACAGATGCTACCCTAATAGCGGCACTAGTATTAATAGTCACACGTGGAGACATGGTCAATAAAAAAAGAACACAGGAAACATCGTAGTCTGGGAGTTGGATAGCAACCAAAGGTGTGTGTCACTCCAAAATGGCTAAGCTACGTGAATCAGCAGAATCAATTGGTTGCAAATGGAAGCCCGCTAATTGTAAGGCTTGAGGGCTACACAAATAAACATTACAAAAAGGTCCTGGGAACCAAGAGTAATATAATCTGCAAATAACTGGATACTAAAACAACAAACACTCTGGGTTGTCTTTGCCTTTTACAGTAGAAATGGACCTCAAGATTGTTAACCCCTCATTATCTCTGTCCGCTTGGTCTGACTGGGAATATTCTGTGTCATTTAATGTGAATAGAGTTGGTTTTGTGCTACAACACAGAAACAGACAATGGAACTGAAAGCAAAACCATGTTTGTTGCATAACAGTGGTTTGTGAAACTGCCAGGCAGAAACAAACACCACAGTAACCAGATCTACCCTGAACCAAGCCTATGGGCAATTCTGTAGAACAAGAAAGGAATAATTTATAAACTTTTTGGGGGAGGAGGGGGGAGGCAGTCGCCTAATATGTTCACTCATTTTCAAAACTCTTTTATTTAGTTGTTGCATCCTGTGCAGTAACAATATTTACATGATCAGCCATGAGCTCATGCTATCCCATGAACTGTGACATATCCTACTACAGTATGAATTACACGTCTCTTCACACTTGTATTTGATTTGATTGATATGCATACTCAACATATTATCAAGGCCATTTTGTCTGCATCACAGTCGAAAATGCTTTACAAACAAAATGTACAGAGTCACTGAGACAGATCATTGGAGACAGAGAGGCTGGGTGGGTGAACGAATTTCCGTTTCATGCTCAGTGACTGATCCAGGAGGTCAAAAGTGACGTGCCCTTTTTGGTGAACAGTTTTGTTTACTGTAACATGATTATGACTATGACAACAAATGAAGGCGCATAGAAACAGGAGACAAGGACACTCAAGGACATGTTTACTGCAGTGATTTAAGCTGAGGTGTTGCAAACACGTGTTCCCATTACACCATGCTCTCAGATTCAGCCTGTTGTGCTTGTATTTACTGCCTCTGTCAAGATAATCTTTTATTTTCCCTAACAGCAGTAGTATTTCATCATAGATAATATAATAATCATATCAACAGTCTTCGTTTATAAGTCATTTACAGAACCAGTCAAAAGTTTGAACACACTTACTCATTCAAGGGTTTTTCTTTATTTTTACTATTGTAGAATAATAGTGAAGACATCAAAACTATGAAATAACACAAATGGAATCATGTAGTAAGCAAAAAAAGTGTTAAAAAAATAAAAATAGATTTTATATTCTTCAAAATAGCCACCCTTTGCCTTGATGACAGCTTTGCACACTCTTGGCATTCTCTCAGCCAGCTTCACCTGGAATGCTTTTCCAACAGTCTTGAAGGAGTTCCCACATATGCTGAGCACTTGTTGGCTGCTTTTCCTTCACTCTGCGGTCCAACTCATCCCAAACCATCTCAATTGGGTTGAGGTCGGGTGATTGTGGAAGCCAGGTCATCTGATGCAGCAGTCCATCACTCTCCTTCTTGGTCAAATAGCCCTTACACAGCCTGGAGGTGTGTTGGGTTATTGTCCTGTTGAAAAACAAACGATAGTCCCACTAAGCGCAAACCAGATGCAATGGCGTATCGCTGCAGAATGCTGAGGTAGCCATGCTGGTTCAGTGTGCCTTGAATTCTAAATAAATCACAGACAGTGTCACCAGAATTCACTATGTGTTTTAAACCTGTGTTCCTCTGTTTCAGTAGAAATGCCGCGTCAGTTCCCCAAGATCTCGCTGAGCGAGGTGGATGAGTCGGTGCGTCTGCTGGCAGAGAAGGTGTACGCCTCGGCGCTGAAGGAGGAGGACACCAAGGATGCCCTGTCCATGTACACCGTGCCTGAGGACTGCCCCATTGGCCTGCACCAAGACCGGGAGATGGAGATGCTCAAGGAGATCGCCGAGCAGTACTCTGAGGAAAGCACCAAGAGGTCAGAGGGCACATATAAACTAATGGGTCTAATAGGTCAGGGACTTTGGGAGTCAATTTCAAAGTATTTCAGTTCATGTCAAGTCACTGAAATGAACTGAACTTCAAATGTAGACATTTTCATTGAGGATTATTTTCCCAAAGTGACTTGAATGACATTGATTTAAAAAGGAGACTAGGGTCCGGAATGTCCACTTATCCACTTGTATGATGTTGGTCTCTCCAGGAAGAAGAGTTTTAAGATGAAGCGTTCCCAGTTGCTATCTCAGCAGTTCCCCAGTTCCCTCAACATCAATCCAGAGTGGGCTATGTCTGTAGTCACCCCTCTGCTCTTTCCTGGCGCACCTGTCTGCCCCAGTATCCCAGAGAACTCCCCAGAGTTCCAGAGGGTCACCATCAGCGGAGATTATTGTGCAGGGGTAAGCGTCATCATACAATAATATATTTATATAATCTCATTGAATGACATCACAAATCATGTCATATCCTTCACGCAATGACCCCACAAAAAATTATACCAAGGCAAGAGCTAGCTTGGAAACAATACTTCTAGGAGTTGCCATTTCTAATGACAGTGTATTGCCTATAATGGCCTGTCAACACACATTTTCCCCAGATCACAGTGGAGGACTATGAGCAGGCAGCCAAGACACTGATGAAGGCCCTGTCCATCAGGGAGAAGTACTCCAGGCTGGCCTACCACCGCTTCCCCAGAACCACCGCCCAGTTCCTTCGCAGTGCTGAAAACCAGAAGTGGAACGTGGAGGACGAGATCTTGCCAGGTAGAGAATCACACTGTACACGTCCAGCATCAACCACATACCAGCTTTGGGGCAAAGAGCCTTAGAAACAGCTTTTCCTTGATTATTTCTGAGCTCAATCTTTATAAAAGTAACTCCACTTTGAGACACTCATTCTCAGCCTCTTCTTCTGTCGTTTCCTTTCACCTATCATCTCTCTCCTCTCTTCCCTCTGGTCACTTATTTAATCCTGTCCTCTGCAGATATGTGCCCCTGCCCTCGCGAGGGGGAAGACCCGTACACTATGGAGGGCATCCCTGACAACCTGAACTACTCGCTGCAGATGAAGGACGGCATCGTGTACGTGTACGACGATGCAGAGGCCCTGAAGCAGCAGCAGCCCCACAGCCTGCCCTACCCCGACTTGGAGACCTTCGCCATAGACCTGAGCCATGTCCTCGCCATGATCGTAGACGGGCCCACGTGAGCACCCCACCACCGACATCACTACCTCACACTGTCTCCCAATTCCCAATGACCCCCTCTATTACTGTGTTTCTAATACCATCTCATTGTCATGCCAGGAAAACCTACTGCCACAGACGACTGAACTTCGCGGCCTCCAAGTTCTATCTGCATGAGATGTTGAATGAGATGGCTGAGCTGAAGGAGCTGAAAGGTGTACCTCACCGAGACTTCTATAACGTCAGGAAGGTTGGTGACGCATAGAGTATAAGATGGAATGCAAATAAATAGGGTTGAAACTCCCATGATTACATGGTCATAAATTACCTCTCATTGACTCGAGCTGTGCTTTAGAACAAGCTGACAAAATATGTTGGCTTATGCCTCCTCGCGAATACAGGTAGACACTCACATCCACGCAGCCGCTTGCATGAACCAGAAGCACCTGCTGAAGTTCATCCAGACCACCTACAAGACCGAGGCAGACCGCGTGGTGCTGGAGAAGGGGGGCCAGATGATCACCTTGAAACAGGTGTTTGAAACCCTGGCCATGGACCCTTATGACCTCACTGTGGACTCCCTGGACGTACACGCTGTAAGAATGTTCCAGAAACTCTTAGATGCTCCAATGCTTGTAATAATATTGTTGGATAGTATTTAGGTTATTACAGTTTATAGGTTACATCAAGATTTTTAACACATTTAATAACCTATTCTGCATGACGATTAAACTGTTCATAAGCAGTTCATAACACCATTATAATGCATATATGAATATTCAGAAGTATGTCTTTAAACAATTGCAGTTCTGCTGTAGGTTCCATGTAACTTGCCAATAGTGTGTTTGAGGATCACAATGATAGTGGTGCTAAACTGCTGTTGTTGACAAAAACATGTAATAAATAATAAATGTGTACTCTCTTAGGGAAGGCAAACATTCCACCGCTTTGATAAGTTCAACTCCAAGTACAACCCTGTAGGAGCCAGTGAACTCCGAGAGATTTACCTGAAAACAGACAACTACATCAAAGGGGAATACTTTGCACGCATCATCAAGGTATAGCATCAACTTAAGCTCAGTATCACAACTCCACTATCATGGGAATCTCTAACGTACTGTCATTCCTTTCCTCTTCCTCTATAACAGGAAGTGGCTCATGAGCTGGAGGAGAGTAAGTACCAGCACGCAGAGCCCCGTATGTCCATCTACGGCCGCTCCCCTGATGAGTGGGAGAGCCTGGCCTCATGGTTCATCCAGCACAAGGTTCACTCCCCCAACATGCGCTGGATCATCCAGGTGCCCAGGATCTAGTAAGTGCCACAGGGAGAAGAAGGGAAGATAAGGGAATGTTGCTCTCAATGCTGATCTCTAGGCTAGTGGTACTATAATGCTTTAACCATAACAGTCTTTGTAAAACTACACTAGTTATAAGTGTTCCATGGCAACGAAGATGTGTAAAATCAACTCAGCAAAAAAAGAAACGTCCTCTCACTGTCAACTGCGTTTATTTTCAGCAAACTTAACATGTGTAAATATGGGGAAGAACATAACAAGATTCAACAACTGAGACAAACTGTTCCACAGACGTGACTAACAGAAATGGAATAATGTGTCCCTGAACAAAGGGTGGGTCAAAATCAAAAGTAACAGTCAGTATCTGGTGTGGCCACCAGCTGCATTAAGTACTGCAGTGCCACCAAGGCACCTGCAAGATCCCGGACATTTCTGGGGGGAATGGCCCTAGCCCTCACCCTCCGATCCAACAGGTCCCAGACGTGCTCAATGGGATTGAGATCCGGGCACTTCGCTGGCCATGGCAGAACACTGACATTCCTGTCTTGCAGGAAATCACGCACAGAACGAGTAGTATGGCTGTGCGTGATTTCCTGCAAGACAGGAATGTCAGTGTTCATGCTGGAGGGTCATGTCAGGATGAGCCTACAGGAAGGGTACCACGAGGGAGGAGGATGTATTCCCTGTTACGCACAGCTTTGAGATTGCCTGCAATGACAACAAGCTCAGTCCGATGATGCTGTGACACACCGCCCCAGACCATGACAGACCCTTCACCTCCAAATCGATCCTGTAACGCTCATTCCTTCAACAATAAGCGCAAATCCAACCCTCATCCCTGGTGAAACAAAACCGCGACTCGTCAGTGAAGAGCACTTTTTGCCAGTCCTGTCTGGTCCAGCGACGGTGGGTTTGTGCCCATAGGCAACGTAGTTGCCGGTGATGTCTGGTGAGGACCTGCCTTACAACAGGCCTACAAGCCCTCAGTCCAGCCTCTCTCAGCCTATTGCGGACAGTCTGAGCACTGATGGAGAGATTGTGCGTTCCTGGTGTAACTTCGGCAGTTGTTGCCATCCTGTACCTGTCCCGCTGGTGTGATGTTCGGATGTACTGATCCTGTGTAGGTGTTGTTACACGTGGTCTGCCACTGCGAGGATGATCAGCTCTCCGTCCTGTCTCCCTGTAGCGCTGTCTTAGGCGTCTCACAGTACGGACATTGCAATTTATTGCCCTGGCCACATCTGCAGTCCTCATGCCTCCTTGCAGCATGCCTAAGGCACGTTCACACAGATGAGCAGGGACCCTGGTCATCTTTCTTTTGGTGTTTTTCAGAGTCAGTAGAAAGGCCTCTTTAGTGTCTTAAGTTTTCATAACTGTGACCTTAATTGCCTACCGTCTGTAAGCTGTTAGTGTCTTAACGACCGTTCCACAGGTGCATGTTCATTCATTGTTTATGGTTCATTGTTTAAACCCTTTACAATGAAGATCTGTGAAGTTATTTGGATTTTTACGAATTATCTTTAAAAGACAGGGTCCTGACAAAGGGACGTTTCTTTTTTTGCTGAGTTTTGGACGTTACATTGTCAATCAAGGTTATGGTCCCTTTTACTGGTTGTTATTTAACTTAGAAGCAATTGATTCCCAGAACCTAAAAGGGTTCTTTGGCTGTTCCCATAGGAGAACCCTTTGAAGAACCATTTTTGGTTCCAGGTAGAACCTGTTTTGTTCCAGGTAGAACCATTTTGGGTTCCTTGTAGAACCCTTTCCACAGAGGGTTCTACATCAAACCCAAAAGGGTTCTACCTGGAACCAAAAAGGGTGCTCCTACGGGGACAGCCGAAGAACCATTTTGGAACCATTTTTTCTATGAGTGTAT